>OCZR010124459.1:4321-25305 GCA_900234385.1 Anemonia viridis | reverse complement strand
TTTCTACACTCGTTACCAGTCCCTTTTTGAATTTCGGAAAGGGCAATAGACATCAGCTCCTTTGCTTAGCACCAGTAGACAGCACTGAATGAGTTTCTTATACAATGCTTTTATTAGTTTCTCTGAACATAGAGCTCAACATCTGACGCAATTACATTCGATGCGGCAAAAGTTCGACTTCTGAACAGGGCTTTAATCATGAATAGCTGGAGTGAATTATGCTTGCTCACTTAATCAGTGAAAATCTGATACACCACTGAAGATTGAAAAATGAAGGGTCAAAAAGAAAAGGAGTTTCACTTTAAGATATTCATATCATGTAGTGTGAACAGTAAGTTAACTGCAAAGACACTGCATTACAATCATAAAATAATTCTTTATTCCTGATGTTAACATGTATTAATTTGTTGAGAAAAGTTTACTTTGTACATAGAAATTAGAAATGTAAATATCATTAAAGCATTAGTTTTGTTTTATGAATTACAAGTCCTTTTGTTCAGAAAACAGATGTTCTAAAAATTCATGATAGTACACATATATTTCAGGAACCATCCACACATATCCAGAGATTTGTGTATCCACAAATCTTTTTATGCGGATACTCTAGTGTCATAAAAAAATTGCTAATACAAAAATCTCCAGATACGCATGGACCGGGCCTCAAAAAGAAAGAAAATACCAGCAAATACTTGATTGCACTGTATTAGTTGGAAACTATATATACATGTGCATTTCTTTTAGGAGAGAAAAAAGATGCTTGCTTTTGGAAGGTGGCCAAAAAAGGAAAACTAGGAAAACTTTAATAGCATTAACACTGGTTTAAAATGTATACAGCATAGGGCAAACATCGAACTTTCCATACACTGAACTAAAACAATGGATATCAGGTGATAATGAGACAGCATTCTTTACTGCCGTTTTCCGTTTTCTGCGAACTCAGACATAATTTCCAACGGATAGTGGATTTTTGCTGCCGTCAATAACGAAGATAAGAGGTACCGACTAATTAGCATTCATTGACGGCAGCGAAAAAAACATTTCACAACTAGCAGTTGGAATGTCTGAGTTTGCAGAAAATGGAAAACCGCAGTAGTGTAATTAAGTTCGGTGCTTGAAAATTTCTATGTTTGCCCTAGGCCTTAGATTTCAGACTGTTTGGCCTGATCTCAGACTTTCTTCAGAGTAAAAAGATCAATAGTACTAACTATTTCCTATTGTAGTTCCTAATGGTCTCCAGGTTGAAGTTTGTTTCCTCATCTTTTTGGTACTGTTCATTCTGGTTTATCAAAATTGAACCTAAAATCATTACTAGGAGATGTTGGCTTGAATTTCCAACTTGTTGAGGGGTCTAATGTCCCTGACGCAGACTGAAAAATAGAGAAATAAAGACTAATGGGTATAAACTGAAAACAAATGATAAACAAAAATATAAACTTTTGCAGCACCAAAATATAATGATTTGCTTTACCTCTTCTTGTAGATATGAATTTGGTGAAGATTCACTGACATTTTTGTCTTGATTTGAAACTCTAATGAAAATACTCTTTTGTTGATTCTTTTTCACAGGAAATACTTTTAATGGATTTTGAGATCCTTTAGACAAAAAAATAACAGAAACAAAGCACATTAGTTTTCTGTTACTGAAGAAAAAAAATAAGCATGGTTTTTGTAATCACATTCAGACAAAGAATTTAAAACCTTTTGTATGACTTGTCTTCTTGTCTTCTTGCATTTTTTTCCTGTAATCACCAAATACTGAAAACATAATTTGCCTTTTCTTTGGCTGAAATGAAAATGAAATAGGTTAAAAGTGAATGAGATATTTTTATGGGAAACAGTTTATTAAAATGCTACTTACAAGAGCAGTTTTAGGAGACTTTAGGCTTTTTAACAAATATTCTGTGTGTTGTGCTTTTAATATGATCAAATATTAATAAAAATCATTAGTACAACTGTTTCCTGGAAAAGTCAGCCAATAACAACAACAATAACAACAACAACAAAAAAAACACTTTTCTATACCTGTATTTTTATCTGGTTTTTGCCTGGTTAGTCCAATCTCTAGCTGACTTATACACCAAGCTAGTTCTTCATCACATTTTTCCTGTGAGGTCTAAATGAGAGTTTTGAATTGAGTAAATATTCCGACTTCTTTTTTGAGTTAATATTGAATGTTTTGTTTAAAATATAATATTACTTTGGCATCATGATCTTGTTTTTCTTCTGAGTGAGTATCATAACAATCTGAGGAAGCTTTACTCTGCTGAAGCAACATATATGTTATTAATTACGTTTACATGTAAGACTTCCATCAATAGCTAGCCCACACAGTTTTCTACATTCGTGTTTTAATTCTGTTATGTTTAGAATAACTACCATTTCTCTTTGTTCTTGTTTCTTTTTCTTAGCTGCTAATTTTCTCTTCTTGTTCTTCTTCTGTTTTGCTGTTAAAACATCGTTCTTTTCACCACATTCTTCCCCTAATTCCTCTTCTTTACTTTCTTCTTGTTCGTCCGCCATCTTGAATCTTGTACTTGGCGATAGACTGGAACCGAGGAAACTCTTCAACCAATCACAGACCAAGTACTTTATATACCATATTTAATTCTGCTTTGGCATTATTACTGTAAACTTCTCTTCTTTGAATAGATTAAACAAAATCTGTTTTTCATAACATTAAGAAATTTCTTCCTTCGATTTTTTTGGGAAGTGAAAATAATTATTTTTCCTCAAAGTTAAAATCAACCAATCACAATGCTTGTTAGAAATAGTGCGCCAAGATGACGTAACGCGAAAGTTCGTTTGTTATTGTTTTGGTTCAGAAGGCGGGCGGCAGTTCGATCGCGTAAGAAAATCTTTTTCTTTCATGGCTTTGATCGATTACAACTATCATATCGAGGATTTCTCTATGCCTGACAGTGATCTCTACGGTGAATGTGAAGACTGTGGTCGGATCACAGCGGAATGGCAACTCGATCAGTGTCAGTACGGGTTTTGTGGACGCTTCAGTTGTCGTAGTTGTGGATTTCGTTGTATTCACTGCAGGGATTTCAACCCAAGATCAGTAGCACTTTGTCGAGTACATTCAAATATTGCCTTCCCATTCTGTAATGATTGTAATAAACGGTACTGTGATGAATGTACAGACATCAAGGTCAGAAAGGTAAGCGTGTTCAAAGGTTATTTCGACGTGTCGAACACAACAGCTGATCGATCTTTTGTTTACATCATTTTCGTCGCTTATTTTTTGTGTGTAGTGCTATTTTCACTAAGAATGTTTAAAAAAGAAAATGTCCTAACGAAAAAGAAATCATGGAGATGTTGTTTTCATAGTAGAGATAGCAAAAAGAAATTAATCACTGCAGATTCAGTCTTCATGAATTATTAACACGTCGTGAAAACGAACAAAGAGTTATATTTCAACGTACATGTACAAACTTGTACTGTGGTACATTAACCTCCTTATGAAGATCCTTCAAATATTATGTATTTTTGAAATTGAAATAAAGTGAAACAATAGAAAACTAAATAAATAATTTTTTTTCTTACATTTTTTCTTTCTCAGTGTGACTCTTGTCTGAATGATATGTGTAACAAATGTCTGGAAAAGGATGCAAGTTGGGACAGCAAATCCTCAAAGTGTGGTAAATGCAACACCAAAGCACTAAGGTCCTTACAAGAGATCTGTCGTACTACAATAAGGTCTTCTATAGCAACAGTACAAGAGAACTCTATCCAAAAGGACATTAACAAAAATGTTCAAAATCTTCCTCTTCCAAATGTGGTTAAGAATTTTGTTTGTTTTAAATAAATAAATAATAAACCAAAAATGAAAACTAGAATGTAATGTTATTGATAAGAAGGGAAAAAATCAGTGGAGAAATAATGAATGACCTATGGCATGTAATAAACTTGTAAAATAATATTGTAGTGTCTGTAATAAGTGGCTATCACAAACTATAAGATAATCAATTAAACACATAAATTATTCGCATTTTTATTGCTTTTGTTAAAGAAAATATTGATTTAGATGAACCAGTGCATCTAGATGCACTTACATTTAATAGATAGACAAATATTTAGAAGACCTGTTGTGTCAGAAAGATTTTGAAAAAAAAATATTCTGTATCACAATAATTGTGAAATTGTAAAATAAAATAATCCTTATACCCAGTCCCAATGTTCAATGTTTAATATTGATAAATTAATGTTGAATTATCTATGTGATATTAAAATTGTATAATCTTAATGGTGTTTTATCATTCTGTGATTTTTTCAAATTCCAAACTTACAATAAACTATTATTTATAATAATTTCTTTTGCATAATTATGAATGCACCAACAACTGTTGGTCCATTTCCATAGCTTGTGTATTTCAGTATGATTGTCTGTGGTGATGAAGCTTCTGGTTAAAAAATGGGATTATAAAGTGACTTGGTTCTTCATTTTGTATCATTTCTCAATGTTCATGGGAATTTTCCAGGATTTCAAGGCACTGTTCCATGTATTCATGAGTAAGATTTGATCTAGTGATGATTCCAACAAGCTGCAAACATCAGAAAGGACACTAGAGTCAAATTGTAAATCAAAACTGAATGACAATTACTGAATTAGTATATTATCTAAATAGGAAATACCCTGCCCATGTATGGGACCATCTGTAGACCTTGGTATCTAGGTATTGTAAAGCATTTGGAACAGACTCCTTGTACCACATCAGAATGAAGATGGATTTTGAGGGTAAAATCCAATTCTTAGAAGTTTGATATTTTTTTCTCTTGCCCTGCAAAACCAGACATGCTGCTGGGGGGGGGGGTGTTTATCAAGTTTGGAGGCTGGTTTGAGTATATGATTAACTACAAATGTATATAATTACCTGTCCTTTATTGTTAACTACTGCAAGGTGACGCAGACCCATAGTCCTGAACAGATTGAACACAAGAGGAACAGGAGTCCAAGGAAAGACCACATATGGACAAGGATTCATGTATGGAGTGACATCCTGAAATTGCAAAACACAAATGTCCATACATTAAGCTTCGAGTAACTTACAGTGAAATGACACAATGAATATTATAAGACTCACCATAATCTTTTGTCTGTCATTTTGTGATAAGTGTAGGGTGTAGATATCAGGGAATCTTGGGTAATCCTCAGTCATTCCTGCAAAATTGACTTTGGGCTGTGATGAACCCTGATGAGAAAAGATAAACAAGTAATATGAGTTTTTAGCTTGTCTAAAATACAACTTGAAGAAAATGATTGAAAGAATGATGGACCTTCTTCAGTTTGAAAAACAAGGTGCATTCTGGTCAAATATCACCATACAAGGCACGATGAGTAAAATAAAATAAAATGTTTGTACTCCAAGCTAGATCAGAAGCATAAAATATCATTACCCCTTGATCTTCTGAGTAGAAGATTTTCTTCTTTAGTAAAGTGACAAGTTGTGATCGGAGAATCATTCCATGTAGGGTAACCATTTGCTGTTCACCTGACATTGGTATGTCTGCTGTGACATTCACACCACGTGATTCCATCTCATTATGATGGGTGTTTTCAGGATGATCCTCTGCAAAGAAAAAGACTACTTGTCATCATCCTGTTTTGCTGTGAAATACTGCAATCCTGGGTACTTGTGGCTTTTGGTTAAAATATTAGAAAAAAGGAATGATGTCTGGGCCATTATAGGAATGTGAAGTGATACCAGCACTGTAAGACAACTACACAGTACACATTATAAGATTACACAAAAACCTTATTTACTAGATTAAATGTATAAGACAGAAATAATAAGCATATTGTGGATGATGGTAATAACATTTTGTAATACCTATATACATAGAGTTTGGCGACTCTTCCTCTATTCCTCCATAGTTAAAATTGTGTTTAGGCTTAGCATGTTTCATGGATGACTCTGATGGAGCAGACGCAGAGTATATAGAGCCATAGCTGTCTTTAAGAGCTTGATGCTCTGGTTGCCTAGACAATAGTCTTAATGAACTTGTTGCCTGTCCCCAGTCCTCTCCCCTATGAGAATCTTCCAATGTCCTACTTCTAACTCTCTGTTCACTCAGTACAAAAGACATGGTCTTGGATCTTGCATATTCCTCATTACTTGATAAGGGGTTACCAGGATAATCAGTATCCTCTGGGGTGAGGGGTAGTGCTTTGTCTACGGTCACCACTGGAAATGCATTATGGGCAGTAGTTTTGAGGATTCCAATGATTGAGTGAACTCTTGTATGTGGATAAACATATGACAAGCAGGACTCCATGATGTGCTGGGCTTTTAATCTAGTGCATGACAAATATGTTATGATATACTCAAAACATTTCTCATGGACCTGTACTAACTGACTAATCCCCATCCCCATCCCCATCCCCATCTCCAATGGCAATGTTAATTAATAACTAACATTACATCCACTGACAACATACTTATACATTTCCAAGGGAGCAAACCATTCCAGTAGTGGAATACTTCTGAGTTTGATGTGAATGTCATAAAGACCTTCATTGAACAAGTCACCAGACCACTTGGCAACCTAAAACATGCAAATAACACTGGTAAAGACATGATAGATAAATGAGGAATAACCTTATCACTTTACCATTAATTTCAAATAGAAAACATTACCATGAGAGTAATCATGATAGGCAGACCATAGCTTATCTCATTAGTAGACTCAATCAAGATGACAGTTAGACTGATTGTCATTCTGACCACACCTCCAAGAAATGACGCAGCACCAATCAATGCAAATGTACCATGGTAGGTATGATCATAATTGGCATAGCTAAAATTATCATGAAGCAAGAAGAAAAGAAAAATGATTTTAGCAATACTTAATGACCTGGTGCTCTAAGTTAAAAGTGCAGAAGTATGATTCACATTTTCTTGAATTTCCCTTAGCCTTCCCCTTTGGAAAATGCAGTCCCTATTTATGGGAAAATAAGAATATATTTGGAAGTCAACTTGCAAAATTAATAACAAATATTTTACCTTCTTAAAAGCTCACCAACAAATCTACCATAAGATGCTCCACACAACAGACAAGGAACAAACAAACCACTTGGTACACTGGCACCATATGTCCAGCAAGCCAGGAAATAGAAACAGATGAAAAATATACCAAGAGATGTAAGGCTGAAGGCACCTGGAATTGTTAAGCACAGTATCAGACTGTTTGTGTCACAATTGATTAACTAGATGTACGGCCTCCATTGTGTATTCTAAGTCAACATAGTCAACATACCACAATTGATTAACTAGATGTACGGCCTTCATGGTGTATTCTAAGTCAAAATAGTCAACATACCATCAAGGTGGAAAAGTTGTTTGATGGCACCTTCTTGGGAATTAAAAAATAATGTTGCCATATCATTGTACTCTCCCTCGCCACAGAAGTAGTTCTTTGTCTCATTCAGTGAATATGTTGAAACCTTTTAAGATAAAACAGATTCTAGTGATTGGATGAGAGTGATATGAGAAATATCAATAATATTATGGACCATGTCCACAGGGACACAAATGCTTGATATTTGCTTACCTGAGGAAATGTTTTACATGTACCAAGATAAATTGGACAAAAGAATGCAATACATGTAGTTCCCAAGGCCACGAGCACAGCTTCAAGAAGTCTTGAAATAAAAAAAAAGAAACATTCCTGAGATAAGATGTATTGCTACAGTATGTTCAAGCTTAGGGTAATGAGTTACCTTATGAACTTGCTTCTTGAGTAAACATGTAAAATCCTGTGTTTGGTGAGGTCTTTATTGAGAGCATTGAACCAAGCACCCAGTAGACCACCAACAAAACCCATCACAATGAAGATCAATAAATCTTGTATATTCCATAAGTCACACTTCTTGCCTCCTTTCTTGGTACACTTTGAAAATAAAGGAATATTAAGACAATTAATTACATACATTTAGTACTGGAATCATTCTCTATGGTTACTGCAAGTACCCACTTGAAGGAATTTTTTAAACTTTCTACCTCAAAAACTCCAAAATTGATCAATCCAGGTTGATTGAATGTACCCCATCCATAACCAGTGATTCCAGAAAGAAAAAAGTTGAGAGTAAATGTCGCAGACATGGAGCAGAAGAACTATAGGTAAAGTCAGACAAAGATAATCAATGTGAATTTCAAACGTACTAGGAAATATATCTTGTGATTGAAATTAAGCTGTGAATGCAGAATGTTACATATTTGGCTCCTTGTGGGGTACTTACAGTCCTCCAAGTGAGACTCTGGTTCCAAAATGAGCTGCCTTCTTCAAGACTGAAGAGAACTCCCCCAATAGGAGCACCAAATGCAGCTGATTCAAATCAACAATATATTAATAATAATAGTAACTCTGGCACATTGGTTTTTAATGATATCTACCTGCTACTCCAGCCGCAGCACCTCCAGACACAAAATCTCTTTTATCCCTTAAATATAAACAACAAAAATTGTATCATAAACAGCATCGTAAACATAAGGAAGGTATTTTGTACCATACCATTACAGTTATACACTAACCTGTCAGTTCTGAAGTATGGAAAGTTGAATTTGATTCTCCTGAAAGCAATACTTTGAAACTGCAAACAACAAGAATATCACTGAGGACTTTATAAAATGTAAAATGTAATATATGATACATGAAATGAAAAGCATCAAAACCTGAAGAATACCTGAGGAACACCTGCACCAATTATTGCTCCACTGTGAATCATGGGACCTTCCTTGCCAACAAACAAACCTTTGGAAAACAACCATTAAACATTCATGATATATCATTTTTATCTTAGATCAAGCTCAGGGATAAAAATAACAGGCAGTTCAGTAGCCAGTCATGGTGGGCCAAATTTGTTTTGTCTCAGTCGAATACCACTGGCTCAATGTTAGTTGATCAGAAAAGATTTCAACCAGATAAGTTTCAATTCTAGATGGACTATTATCCTTACCCAATCATCTAGCTTAATAGAATGCATAAAAAGATAAGGACTGACCTCCAGCAACACTAAAAAGAACTCCAACAGCCTTGCTGATCAAAGTCTTGAGTCTCACAACATGAGGAACCTGCATATCAATATTAATCACTTAAAACTTTAGATTTTTGTGCTGGAAGTGGGCTTATATGGACTGCATACTGTATCTCACCTTTATGCCATTAAGATAACATTTTATTTCTGGAATGCCACTACCAGCTGCAACTGGCTGCAAAGTGTCAATTAAATCATTTTAAGGCATTTATCAAACAACGTTATATTTAGAGAGGAGGGGATGGGGACTTGTTGACTGGACTCTGTTAGAGAATGATCATATTCATCAACAGTATGTAGTACAAAATGTTCCAGAATAACTAAACCTAAAGTGAAATAATGTGTGATGTAAAGGAATAAATGATTACCTCTATAACTGTTAAACCTGAAGCAATCAATGTGAACCCTACATTGAAGAGCAACATTATCAATAATGTAATAACCAGACATCCAGCTGGGGTACAGTGTTTTATTGCTAGCAATTGATTAAGGAAATATAAAATATATAAGACAGTATATATATATGTATATGATGGAGGAATCAGCAGTGATGTTTTCAAAAGATACAGGTTTCAACAACACTGAACTTCCAGTTGGTCAAATGTCTGACAAAAAAGTCAATAAACACTGCAACCTAAAAGAAAATAAAGAAAAATTGAAAATCAAAGTATTTCAATATTCATCATTATATTAGTCTGAACTTTGTTTTTGATTATGTAGTCAGTCTTACCACTCCTGTCAAAACTCCAATTATGAATGTCACAACCCAGCGCATAAGGTTCTGGTGAACTAAAGGCTAAAATTGAACAAAAGATGTGTTAGTCATTGACACAGGAAGCTGAACTCAAGGAAATACCACAAGATGCAGATTCTCCATGCATGATCATGTGATGGAAGCATACCATTGTTTCTTTTGACTTCATCATCTCAGAAAAGGGTTGATTGTAGCAGACATCATAGTCAAGACTCTGTAAAGAAAACAATGACCTCTTTGTCATTGATCTAAGTACCATATATTAAAAATATTCTTACAATAATATTGACAAAATTGAATTATCATTGTCTGTACCTCATAGTCCTTTCTTGGTAATTCATTCATGTGCTGAGAGTGTAATCTTTTCTTTGTCTCCATTTCCTTCATAATAAGCAACATAAACTTCCATAACACATTTGATGATTTAGGCCTGTTTCATACGTCGAACTTTTCATGAACCGAACGCATTACAAACAATGGATAATTAGGTGGTATTTGTTGATGTCATTAGGTTTGGTTCATGAAAAGTTCGACGTTTGAAACGGGCCTTATTGATCTCAATCTCATTCTCCCAAGCAAACCCTGAACCCTTCAGTGTCTGTAAAATGTACGGGTATGTTTTATAGATAATCAATTCAACAACTCATTATATCAGTAATTTACATAGATCTACACCCCTCCATGTCCCCACCCCCATCCATTGTTCCTATTCAAAACAATTTCAAAGATGTGGGCAAAAGTGTTTCTTTCAAAAATTGGTACTGCTATAGACCTCCATTCAAATAGGGTAAAAGGGATAGTGTCTTAACTGTTCTTTCTCCAGTCTTTTTATGACTTTCGATCCTGCTTAGCATTGTCATCAAGTTATAATTTTACTGCCCGGCTTATATTACAAACAATAAAAAATTGTATGTCTTACCATTTCTTGATAATCCCTTCTATCTATGTCATTAATAGAGGCCATGGCCAAATAGTTAAGCTATTTTTAACGCTTTACTTCAGATATCTGAGCATAAAAAGCTGGATTTCTGCATCAGCTTGAATTGAGCAGCAGATCCCGTAATGAGTGATATCCAGCAGGCGTTACTTACACTGACAGGAAGTGGTCGCGTGTTCCTGGTTACTAGTTGTTCATCGAAGAGACGGTCTTTCTTTTTATCGATCACTTTTTACTTTGTCGAGCAAATTCACCCGAAAAAACACCTTCTTTCTCATCACCAAGATGTTAAAATGTTCCTGATAAAGCGTAAATTAATTAGAGACCGAAAATGTTAAGGTAAGTGTAATTTTCATGATTCGAAAAGCAAATTTTCCATCGAATGTCGGCAGACAGTTTTGTGCTTTGTTCGAACTTATTTTACAAAGAACGTCAATGGCGGCGGACGATCTTCTTTTCTTTTATATTTTTGCCTCACGGAAATATAATTTCCACTTTTATTAAAATGCTGAACTTCTTACCGGTCTTCGCTCTTAAAGTGTTGAATTTTTAGTGAATATATCCATTCTGTTTTTGTTCTATCGAGTACAAACACTCTGTGTTTTAACTTGTCTTGTTTTGAACATTTTACACTCCAGACAACACGAGTGGATACAGTGATATCTACTTCCATTTCATTTAGGGAAAAAATAACATTCGCCACTACAATCAATCATTCTATCTGTACATGATGATGAAATGTTTCTTTCACACGATTGACATGGTTTTCCTTCGTGTACAAAGATATTGTACTATTATTATTATTTATTATTATGGTTATTATGCACTTTAAAGGCCGCATATACACAACACGGTGATCTTTTTTGGTGATATTATTATTGTACCTGACTACGATCAAGCTGATTCATAATAAAATCTTCCTGTTTGTCCCATGATTTCTAGATTTTTCACTTTCGATAAATTAACAATCTTTACGAATATTAGGCAAGTAGGGATGTTGAATCGTTAGAGAGTACAAAAAGTGTGCACCACAAATAGCACTAAATAGTGCTGCTGAATTATGCCAATATTCTATTGTTTTCTATTGTTTAATTAACACTATTTAGTGCGAATATACATGCTTCACGAATTCCAGGCTACTGGTCAAAAAAGTGGGCACCCGGCTTGGTAAAATTGCTATAAGTTCAGTATATTTGATTCCTAATCAACTTAATTATATGCACCCTTAAAAAAAATAGTGAAAATTGATCTGGTGAAAAAATACAAATGCTGTAAAGCAGGTTTTGAAACTCATCTGCCCACATTTTTTATTCCTTGAGCATGCGCATGGAGCAGAAATACAGAATTTGTGATGCGTCTATATTGTACACTTTTTGTGTTTGTTCCTTACCATATTAGAAATTGTTAATTACTTATAAAAAGATAATTCATTTTCCAATACATACATGTGTTTGAGGTAATATCAAATACTCTGGATTGTTTCTCCCAGCAGGAGTTTTATAATTAGATTTGGAATAAATGAGAATAAGAATTGTAATCTTCCTTAATTATTCCTAAATACAACATTTGTATTTTAGTGGGCTAAAAATATGAAATCCAAAGTGGATATAACATCTGCAAATCAAAGAAGAGACATCTGTTTGAATATGAATGTGTAAATAACGTGATTAAAGTCAGTGTCAAAAGGGATGATGCCAAATACAAGTGGCCAAGCAATAATAAGGAACACCTTTATTACAAATATGATCAGATTACAGAGATTATGATATTTAACTATATTTAGTATGTCTACATTTAATTTAGTTTTTACTCCATGTCTATTATACTTTACTATGTCCAGCATCTCTGATAATAATTCATATTTACCTCCACTACAACATCTGTATAAAGTTTGGAAACCTTAAATTTTATTAAGATCACCTGTAATGATATTTCATATGAAGAATGTGTGATGTCCCTGTATGATACCTATTCACAGGAAGTCTTGTTTAAAAGAACCTTTGTTATAAACCATCCATATCTTGATTTGTGCTAAGCTTTAATCCTCGTTTTTCCAGGGCAGCATAACAATAACCGTGTCACTCACAGTCAAGACCATTTGGTTGATCATTGCTTTTTCTAAGACCATTTATGTAATCCCTGTCTGTTCTAGGTAGAATCAAGAAACAGAGCTACAAGATGGCTACCAGCTGTGTAAAAGAAGAAGATTCTGATGGATCTAACAAGGTGGAGACTGGACAAACAGGTCGTGTGGTTCATGTTGTGTCCCCATATGATCCACCACCATCTTCTAACCCAGAGGAGACAAACCAAGATGAGGTATACAGTCACTAGAGCTACTACAAGGGATTGGTCTACAATGTCAAGTACTGTGTATTGCAATGAAAGGATGGAAGGGTTCAATGGAAGACAGCTCTTTGAATAAATAAATCTCACTAAAGTTATTCATTTTGTAGAGATTGTATTATCTAAAATAATATTTGTCTCTTTTATTGTTATGTTAAGGATCCAGAACAAGCTCAAACTGAAGAAAATGTAATAAATTCAGTGGATCAAAAACAAAAACGGCAGCAACGTGTCTTCAACATGATGAAAAACCTTCAGCAGTTTCACCTGGAAGATTTGATGCAAACGGAAATGATTGGCAGGGAAAGTCTTGATATGTCTGAAGCACAATGTATTTGTCGAATCTGCCATTCAGCTGGAGAAGAGCCATTGGTAACTCCATGTCAATGTGCTGGTTCAGCTAAATATGTCCATGCTAACTGCCTACTAACATGGTTTAAGAAAGCAGTAAAGAATACTTGTGAGCTATGCCGATGTAAAGTAGCTATCAAGAAGAAGGGCAAACCATTAGCTGAGGTAGGAAGCAAAAATGATAAATAAATATTATTAATTCAACCCTAATTCTCTAGCCTGTAACCTGAAGTGTTCTTTCTCTGCTTCTAGGGAAAAAATCCAAAGACTTTTTTAACCCAAAGTTATTTTTTGATATTCATCATTGGGCTAATTATTGTTTTTATTTTCTTCTTTTTATTATTGCAGTGGAGGAAGCCAGAGGACAAGCCAATACCTCTTATCTGGTTCCTTGTTTTCTTGATTGGACTATTTCTCAATGTGTTTTCCATCTCTGTCAATGCATCAGAACTGTGCACAACCACAGCTTGTGTGATTTTCTATGTTGTAAATGGTTTTGGTGTTGTCTTGGATGCTGCTTTTCTTTATTTTTGGTGGACTAAATGCCTGTTTTATTGGAAAAAATGGTGTGCGCTAAATCAGGATTGGTCAATTGCGTCGTGTCCAGTTCAGGCCTCAACAGAGCGTCCAAATGAAGAAAGAAGTCTTCGAACTCTACAAATTTCAGATATTGTTTAAAATTATTTTTGCTCCAAACTTCCCTGTACATAATGTGAAACATTATATATACAGCTCAAATACTGGCAATGTTCATCTGTTGAGTTCTAGTTTTTACTCCTTGTCCTTTAAATGGGTCAGCAAATAAACTTTGTTTTAAGATCAACAATAAATTAATGAAATAGTGTTAAATAACAATAAAATAGCAATATATCATTTAAATACAGTATTTCAAACAAAACACTCTACAGAATTAATTTTGATAACTATCAAACTATCGTAAATATATGTCTTATTGAAGGTGCACTTACTTTTACCACTTGGGAAAGACCTGATTGAATTGTTAACAACAACAATCTTTCAGCTGATATAGCTTGTGTTTACTTAAATAACAAAATTGCCTGCACCAACATATTCAAAACATTAATTTTTCAGTTATTTGTTGGCTGATATCAGGGTTAAAAAGTAATGGATGGTCAGTGATCAGTCATTTCTGGGTCAATGTTACTGGTCAAAATGACCGACAACAAGGGAAAGATATGACTGGACAAGTACTTAATGTTGTCCTGACATTGTTCAATGACTGACAGTTGTTTTAATCCCTGTGATATGTGATTGTTTCCCTTGATTTATTCTCAATACACCACAAACTAGTGTTCTCTATTCTCATTTTATTTATTTCCCAACCACTTTCCACACATTTACAAGGTCTCTTTCCCATAAATCAAGTAAAAATGTAAAAATAATCAAAGAGGAATTCATGTATATAGGCATGATTGTGTAGAAATAAGTTATTATGATATAAATAAAGATATAGTCTATTGATTTTAGTCTTCATTGTTTTATGAGAAACATTAAAAAATATTTTACTCGTAATACCAAAATGGCTAAAAATGAAGTAATAACACAGAACAAGTCACACTTTTATATCTAGAAGATGGTGAGAGAGAAAACTGAGTTTATCACTAATCAACATAGCCTGCGTGCAGCTGAACGAAAACCCCGGTTATAACCGGGGTTTTCGTTTGGCTGCACGCAGGCTATAATCAACACCAAAAGGATAGCAGTGACACCTGTAGCTCACTAGGGTCAAACTGGAGGCACGTCTGTATGACCCTGAAGCACAATTTGAATTAATTAACATTTGCTTGATGTAGAGGGAGGAAATAGTGAAAGCTGAAAAAATACTCGGAATCAGAAATAGACATAATAGGTGTATATCAAATGGGATGAATGGGAGGTGAATGGGAAAATAGGGGTATGGGTTACCTGTGGTAAAAGTACTTGATAGAGGACTAAGGACTAGGGTGAACCATCAGTTCCAGTTTGGTTTTTTAGCAGAAAAGGTCTCAATATATTTGTACCCAAAAGGATTGATTGGGTTTACCATGGTTTATCGTAGATTATGGAGAATGATTGCCATCATTGTGTTTCTATTTCTGTGTATCTGCTTGGTGTGGTGGTTGACATCACGACCATCCATTGATGACACTTTACTTCAGTCTCTTGTCATTGAAAACGCAAGTTTTCCAATTCTAAAGCCTATTATTACTCCAAAACTAATCAAAACCAAGATATTTCTACTGGTCATTATTTCTTCTGCTCCTGCTGGCACTAGTATTAACAGACGACACGTTATCAGGCAGACCTGGGGGAATGCTGCCTTGAACAGTGGTCCCAGGACATGGCGTGTAGTATTCATGACTGGTAGAACTGGTCATGAAGACAAAGATAAAATACTGTTTTCTGAGAGTAAAAAATATGAAGATCTTTTAATATGTGACTACAAAGATGATTACAGCAAGATAACTACGAAGCTATTGTCTTCCTATCAATGGGCTGCCAGAATTAAAGATTTGTATGGATTTGAATATTTATTGAAAACAGATGACGATGTCTACATAAGTATCCCAAGATTATACCAATGGATAGACTCTAGAGGAAGTATGCTGAAGCATGTGTATGCAGGAACTACATATTCTAATTATGTAGTGAGAGATAAGAATCATCGTCATTATGTCAATAGAGAAGATCTCCCCTATGAAATCTACCCTACCTTTTGCAAAGGCTCAATGCTGTTGCTGTCAGGGTCACTCATTCCTAAGATTGTGGAGTTAGCAAGAAAAGTCAAGAGAATTATTCCTGATGATGCTTACACTGGACTGCTAATGAATGAATTAAATGTTAAAGCCATACAGATGAAAGGACTGATACAACATTCCTTCTTGTCCTATTTTCTACCATTACTAGGGCCATGTCATTTTCAAAATGTTATAGGAATGGGTGACTCTTTGACAACCCAGCAAATGTTTTACCTTCACACCCAAATATTTTTTGAAGCACAAATGAATTCGTCAGGGCTTTGCATCCAGCGCTGGATGAAATTAGTTTTTGTTACAGTGATTTTATTTCTTCTTTATTCCTTATTTCTAAAACCTAGATTTCTACCAATGTGTAAGGCTGTATGTGAATCAGCCAGTGTCTGTTCCAATAAGGTACTGGGCAAAAAAGAAAATCAAACCATAAAAACTAGAAGAGAATAGAACTTTCCCAAATTCGCTTGAATGATAACAAAACAATGGTTTCAAATTGAGGCAAAACTTGATTCTTTTGTTTATTAGGCCAGCCTCAAATTGAAACCATTGTTTCATGATCATTCAAGCGAATTCAGGAAAGGTCTATTTTTATACTTTACAACTTACAAAAGAATAGAACTTTAGAATTTGATTGAGGGACAATGAAACAAGTCAAGCCAAGGTTGGCTTTTAATTCACATATTCATTGTATTTATCAAGTTCAACCTCAACTTAGAATTATTTTTGTGTGGTCACACCAATTCAGAAAGGCCTATTGCATATTTTATTTATCACACCTTATTCAAAATTTTATTATAAATAGAAGTATGGATCATGTGTTTTTTTTATAGAGAAAATTTATTTTCAAATTCAATTCATTGAGTAAAATATACAGACAAAATTAATGTTAATTTTTATTTACATTAATCTAAAAAAGAAGTAGGTATTCAGATATCAAGGTCATCATCAGGATCATCCTCATCAAAGTCATCAACATCATCTGGTTGGTAGAATATCTGACTCTCTTTTCCACCTGCTTGTTCAGAGGTCTTTGTATGATGCATGTATGGTAACTGGACATTGGCTCTAGCTTGTTCTTCTTGCATTGTGAGTTTTAGATTAAATGGAAGATTAGCAGTTGGATCAGCCTACACAAGGAAAGATTATTATTATATTAATAAAATATTTATATCAATATTTTTGTCAGAGAAAGAGAAGTGGTAATCTGAGCAATGGACCACTTACTTCAGGCTCACTTATTTTGAATAATTCTGGTTTCTTTGTCCAATCGTCCTCTTGGAATTCCCTCACTTCAAACTGCTGATTTATTACTAATCTCTGTCTCTAAAATTGATCAAAAAAGGGTTTAATCAAAAACATCTCTATATATGGTATTTGGTCAATAGCTATCATCACTTTTTTGCATTTCTAAGTGATAAAAAATGTAATATTTTTGCAGTTTTCTTTGTATTGCTGTTGTTTTATTTCCCCTTACCATTATCATGATGGTTTTCATGTGATGTGATGTCGTTTAAAATAAGGCAAAAGTTGAAATCTTTGATAACATTTTTGTACCTTTTTCAATACTCTTCCTGTTCTTTTAATATGTAGTATTTTACAATAATTTTCCATTTCTTCTGACTGGCTTCCTTGTATGGGTTCTAAAAATAAGGTTAATGCAATTCATTGTATTAATCAAAACAATATAACAGTATGTAACTTTTATTGTACCAATTGCACTTCGTTTCTTGCTTCATTTCCACATGATGAAACGATGTGCGAAATAAATTCATGAAATTAGTAAGGAATATGTTTGATCTGCATGGAAACGAAGCGATTGTGTAAATTGGTAAGGTGTATTGTACTTACCTGTATTTGATTGGTCAGATGGTGAGATCTGGAGGACAGAAGTTGCTATAGAACTAAAAGCATGCAGGATATGGTTTTCATGGAGATCAGAGTGAACAATACACACAACCTGCTCCACTTTATATGCTAATGACAAAAGAAAAACAATAGATTATTATCTTTATCCCACAGCCATGCTGAACACTTGGGTATCAGTGAGCATATATTACACTTACCAAGTACATTTTCTGTAGATTTACTTTGTAGTAACTGGTGTAGCATCTGACATGTATTGGATACAGATTGCAGTATTAGTTTACTTACAGAATCCATTGCTATGGCTACCTTGAGTTGCTTTTCTGTAAATTAATCATATATAAATAGATTATTCAATTCTTTGTAGCAAACAAATTGAATCATGTTTATTACTCTAATTCAAAGTGCTTTAGAAAGCACATTCTTACCATTGTGGCCTAATAGGCATCTTTTGTTGATCGCCTTTGTTATAGTGTTTATAATGTTAGAGTCATGGTAGACTAGACATTTCTGTTCAGCACTGTGAATGGAAAACACAAAAAGTGGATTCAGATTTTGCATTAATCTTGGAATAATAAATTTTACATCGTAGTGAAGAGAAGAGCTGATGTTTCGGACGTTAGTCCTTCGTCGGAGTCATGTCGGAGTCCATGTTAGTGTTTACTAATTATCATCTTCAGATTTTGCATGCTGACTATTGATCATTATGACCACATGTCCATAAGAACAAGTGCCATAACAATTCAATTAAAAAATATCAATTCAATGTCATTGTCCAGCAATTAACCAATATAAAAGTTTAAAATTCTTTTCAAGCTTCTGTTCTTCTGATGTACCTTTCATTGCCTTTGTTCCACTTCAGGGTATCGGTATAGGTATTGAAACACTCAATCCTTTATAGGAAAACAAATCAAGCAAACTAATGGCTATCAGTTGAAAGATAAAACAGGTGAAAATTTATTTATTATATACATACTATACCTGGATTGTGATTCAGCATCAAATAACTTGAGGAATTTGTTTGGTGGACACTCATAGCAAACTAAACAAACAAGATCTGCCCTGAGGACAATCAAATTGTGTCACTTTACAATAACCTCCTTCACAACTCCAACTTATAGGTAAACATGCTTTTGCATCAAAATAAGACATGTGACAAGATGCAGTTATAGAGATCTTTTTAACACCTTGGACAATTATTATTCACCTGTCTATCATTTGCAGGGTGGAAGACGCGGTGGTCAGTGGGTTGGACTCAGGGTCAACTGGCTTGGGTTTGATTCCCGGCTCGGGCGGTTGCGTTGTGTCCTTGGGCAAGATGCTTTCAAGTTGGCCTCACTTCACCCAGGTGTATAAATGGGTACCAACACATTGTCATGCAACCTGATGTGTTGGGGGGTATAACCTACGATGGACTAGCGTCCCATCCAGGGGGAGCAGCAATACTCCTATTCGCTTCACGCTAAGGAAACCGGGATAAGCTCCGGCCTCATGGGCCTTTAGCCTTAGAGTGACTTATCATTTGCAGGGCTGTAGTGGGTGAACATGAATATTTGGTAATGTGTAATATCTAAGCTCAATATTTTATACCTGTCAAGAAGAGACTTAACAAAAGATACCAATAGTGGTCGTGCACTTGCTTCTATGGTATCTGAAAATACATCGGTTTGCTTTGATATTAAGCACGAATATCAAATCCTGGATAAACTAACAAGTCTTGCAGGCCTGAACATATGGGACTAACCTTGAAGGACTACAAGATTCGATGTTTCTTTTCCACTAAGCAAATTACCAAGCAACATATTTCGTTCCACAATTATAACAAGACATCAAACAATTTCTAGTATTTTTATCCTAAGATTTCACTACATGACATGATTTCATTTCACCTTGTCCGCCATACTTGAGCCTGCTAATTTACTTGTCAGTGGTCTTTTAGCTAGATCTCAGACCCCTGCGGTCATCTTATTTGGAGAGAGACTAGAGAGCATGGCAACCGGCGTCCATAGCGACATAACACAGATGTTACATTGCGATACAAGTAAGTAGAACATCCAAGAACAGGACACTTAGAACGATAATTCTTATAAATATCAAGGGATGTTTAGCGTTGATAAGCACGATGATATCAAGTGGGGTCTGCCTGGCTGGAGAATTGAACAACGATACAAGAATGATGTGCTGATCGGCAACTGGAACGAAGAAAGAAGAAAAGTAAGACATGTTTTCCTGGACCTTATCATGCTTCCATTGTTTGGTTATCGACTGTTTTTTCTTTGATTTCTTGTCTTTTCGATCCACGCTAAGTCTCGGTTGTTCAAACTTTTCTTTAACTTCTTGTCCAGAAATTAGTGACTGTCCTTTTTTTGGAGAAAATCAAATCAGACAACGGATGTTTGAATGTGCATTTAAAATAACTTGGGGACGAGTTATGAATAGGTTATTAATGAAATGATTCTTTTTTGTAGTTTGAAAGAGGCAGGTCTCATTTCAATAGCACACAACGGACAGACTTCAAGAATTATGGCAAACAGCTGCCTGATGTAAAAACCCGCAGAGAGGCAAAGCTACAAACTGAAGTAAGTCATCATGGTTTGTCACATTACCCTGCCCCCAAATCCCAAAATAACCAATCAAGAATGTTTTCGATTTGATTGCTCAAATTCCCATTGTTTATGTGATGAATAGGTAATTTATACACCGTAAAGAAAGAGAATACTTACTGACGTTTCAGACATTAGTCCTTGGTCGGAGTAAAAGGACTAACGTCCGACGAAGGACTAATGTCCGAAACGTCACTAAGTATTCTCTTTCTTTACGGTGTATAAATTACCTATTTATCACTATTGTTTCTTTAGAAACACCGACACAGCCCACACTAGTTTACGGCTAGTTATCATCTCTTTACTTCCCATTGTTTAGTTTGGTTTGGCATCCCCTTAA
>OCZR010124434.1:369-11360 GCA_900234385.1 Anemonia viridis | reverse complement strand
GACCAAAATAACAAATGCTTTAACTGAATCTCAATAAATAGGATCAAGGCATAAAGGTAAAACTTTCTTTTATTTTAGAACACATTATTTATTTGTGTTTGTGTGTGTGTTTGTTTGTGTACTGTGTATTAAAAAAAGAAAAGAATTGTAAATATGAATTTCGTTTCTTAGATTTAAGAAAAAAATTTAACCTTCCATCCTCCTTACCTGACCCAGTAATTCCCATCTATGTCCTGTGAATGAAGCAATTACAGCATTGGTTAGATGTGATAGAATGTTATTCAAAGCATTTTAGCATTGTTTTGATTGGTCTAGATTACTGTCTACAAATTGTCTGCTTATATGTGCTCATTACTGACAGTATAAAAGGTGTTTTGCTGCAAATAATGGTCTGCTCATGCACAGTAATGTTGCATTTCTCAAAATGGTTGGCTTTCCTGAGCAGTCAGAAAACGAGTAGGCATGCTTGATAGACAGCAAAACATACACAAAAAAGATAAAAATTTGAGTGACAAAACAGTATTATCTAACTCTGTTGTCAGAGTATCACGATTTGTTAACGTAACTGCTTGCTTTCATGATAACCTCATCCAATAACTGCATACTTATTATTAAAGGTGTAATAAAGTAAGGCATAAAGTCGTTTTCGTATGAGTGGGAAACAACTACAATACTTTTTGTCCATGTTGCAGCCGTATCGTAATTCTCAATTCTGATGTATTGTTAATTTTTACCTGCTCTCGGTGATTGGATGTGTCGCTAAACCAATTCTTCGTATGTAGCGTCGTATAGTAAGTATGACCTCTGATTGGATGAACTAGGCCGACTTGCCGTATCTTACTTTAACCGTATCGTAAGTTCGATTCCTGATTGGATGAATAAGGATGAATGCTGTACTTTGTCCGTGTCGCGCAATCACTGATGTTGTTAGTTTTGGTAAGTTCGACTCATGATTGGATGAACACGTCAAATCTGTATCGTAGCAGTAGTCGTACCGTAAGCCATGACCATAAGTTTCCCACTCATACGAAAACAACTCTATGATCGCAATGATACTAAACCTCTCCAGCTGGCACAGTAGCATCATTAATTTGGATAAAGTATGCAGGAATACGATGACCCCACCAAAGCTGTCGAGATATGCACCAATCCCTTAAGAAGTCAAGAATCATTATCACCGTGAGATTACAATTTAAAGTGTATAATTTGAAAATCACTCATATGAATAATAAATTTGAAGTAAGGTGTTTTTTTTAATGTGAACTTCAGTTTCTATTCAGAGAAATAAACATTTGAAATTTGATTGATCATTAAAATGGGCTATAAAATATTAACATAACAGACAACAGGACGGCAAAGGAGACATTTTACAACCTGTTTCTGTTTTGATTGGAAATAGCTTATAGGAAAACAATGTCACTTCTTTGAATTAACAATTATTGTTAACAACCTGACAGGGACACATTTGTTAAACGACGCCGCCAAACTTTGCAGGCTAATTAATAGAATATCTTCGCAGTATCATATCAAATCAAACTTTTGACAAATGAATGAGCTATATAACATGTCTAGTTTTTAGGTATATTTTTCAAGGAACGTGTGATTTTCATAAGACTAGCACTTTAATGAATTGCAGACTTGTATGGCACGTAAACAAGAGTGCCCACAATTTTTTTGTAGACTGGTCTTAGTACATTTGAGCCATAATAGACTAGGCTTAGGTTTGTTCCCAAAAAAATTGCCTTAAGGACGTTAATGGGCATTGTTGGCGCCCATGCTTTCTACGCATAAAATGTATACGCGCGCGCTCATCTTGATGACATCATTTGAATGTTTTGATTGGCAAAACATTAAGAAGACAATCTTTTCGCTTCTTCAAACTCTTATAGCTCTTAAACGAAGTCGGTGACCCCCTTTTTTTATTTCGGATTTTAAAAATATTCTATGATACCCAACTTTACAGAAAAAAATCAAAAATCTGTCTAGAGATTCTTATTGAAATCACCTATTTTGTTCATAATTGGCCTAGAATTTTACGTAATGTGAAGGCTTCAAATCCTCTTTTGTAGCGCAATAGCATTTCATATTTCTAATTTTAAGCACATTTTTAAAAAAAAATTAAGTGCTAAGCAGTTAATAGCTATTTATCTAGAGTTCCGTGAATAATGGCGAAGATTAGTTAGTTTTTCACTAAAATATGGCTTCTTTTAACAGCTTTCCGTGTTTACGTACATTCGCACGTATTTATCGCAAAATGCTTACATTTCCATGCAATATAACGAGGAAACGAAGTCGGTGACCCCCATTTTTTATTTGCTCATTTTACTTCTAATATGATTGAATTTCATCGTACAAAATTTTTAAAAAATCTGTCTAGAGGATCTTTTTTCCCATGAACGTCCTTAAGCTGTGGGTATTAATATTTTTAGGGTCTGGTGAAAAATTAATATAACTTGGCGGAGAAGTATATAGACTTTAATTTAACAACTGACACACTCCCTTTTAGAGATAAATCTTCTGTGCTTCAATACGACAGAAATTCTATGTGAGGAAAATGAGACAAATTGAAGGCTTTTCCTTTCTATTGTCTTTGGGTCCTGTGATTGGTTAAAAACCTCGAAAGAAAAAGAAAAAGTCTAAAGAAGCGACTTTCAATTCATACTTTTTTCACAAACAAAGTCATGTTCTCCATAGGTTGATACATCCCCAGTAGGGAAATCTCAAAATTCTTATTTGAGGCAAGTGATATGCCGCAGAATAGAAAGCACTATCATTCGTGTCAGGAACATTACAAACACATAATAAAAAATTGACGTGTGAAATTCTCAGTTGATTTCAGTTAGTATTAAAAATTTGGCGGCGCATGATCTGTAGAACTTAATCGCTCTTTGTCCGCGGTCAATTTGCAAGTTTTGAGATGTCATCGAAAACTGTCTTGTAAAGTACCTAAAAATCCGAATTGATCCAAATACATACGATAATTCTTCATTGCATTTAATAGTTGACTTTTACTGATAAAATCATAATATTCCTTATAATAAACTCTACTTTATACAGTCTACATGAAAACTACCTGCAGTTTTCCAACCAGCTGTACCAAGTCTTTTCATGGATACTGGGAATGAGCTTCAACTCCCCCTCACGAACAGCCTATAAAAAAACCCAAAGACATGTATAATAGGAACAAAAAATGCAAAGAAAATGCCACAAAAAGAGCAGAAACAAGAGAACCAGACTCTTAAGTATTATTACCTTAACTGCCATCTCAGCCATGTCTTTGCAGTCAACATACCACTGAGGTTTGATTAAAGGTTCAACTATGTCTTTAGACCGGCTGAAAACAACAATGACAACATCCAATTACAATTATTGTTTATGGCATTACGGCACTTCATTATCCCCAACACCTTGGCCTGAATTCCTTCTACAGGCCAGAAAATCTGCAGTCTGGACTACAAAGGATGTCAGGACAACACAATGCAACATAGACTGCAGGTGGAGTTAGGTCTGCAACCCCTATGCTAAGGTCTTCATACCTCAAGCTCCGCACTCTTTTGAAAAGCTTGCATCAGTGCGCTCAGTAAGCCGCAAAGAAACAATGCCCATGAACTTCCTTAACTGCCAGCATTCCATAATATGTCATTATTGTCGTGGTCAAAGAATAGGCATGGACATACTAGTGGTATCCCCATGGGGTCACTCACCAATCCAAGGTGTTCAGGAGAGACAAAATACTCCTAGTTCGAGTTCTCAGTGTTGACCTCAATAGTGTGTAATATACAATCATGTATAAGGTAGAAACTAGTTAAAAACTAGTGTAAACTGCGTCAAACAGTTGATAGATTGGTAAGTTGTAACACTGTATGGCCTGTGAAAATGATACTGACGTTTCGGACGTTAGTCCTTCATCTTATTCCGATGAATGACTAATGTCCGAAACGTCAGTATCATTTTCACACGCCATAGATGTTACAACTTACCAATCTATCAAGTTTGTAATATATCTTTATTATCGATTATATGTAGTAATGAAAAATGTATGCGCAAATGAACAATACATTCAAGTTTCACTCTGAATGCTGAATATTTTACACACGATCAATGTTAACACTGAGCAGCAAGATACTCAAAACAGGAGTACTGTAGGTCCAAGAAATCATAGACACAATTAGGCCAGGTTCATATTTTGAGCCAGCGTCGCGCCGAATCAAATAGTTTGAATTTGGCACATGAACAACTCAACGTATGATTCAGTTAAGTTCAGCGCAACTGCAAGGACCGCGGAGAAGCCCAAAAACTTCTTGAACAGTGATAAGCTTCCAATTGTTCTTAATTCATGTGGAAGACTGTTCCATAATCTCAGTGATATACAGTAGCACAGAAAGCACGTTCTCCATGTCTCTTTGTTTTCACACGAGGAACCACCAATAAATTTGTAGAGCTGGAACTCAACTGATGGTAATGTGCTAGTTATCTCCTAACACATTAGCTGCACAAACAAGGCTATACTATTTCAGCATTTCAGTATGTTGGATCAAGCCTAGAATGCGCACTAGCTCCACCTTAGAACCTTTATCCTACCAAGCCACACCTTATAGTATTTCACCCCTATTTCTCAGCTACCCTTGATTTATTCTTTAAAGTTTTATGATAGAAGTGTACCTTGTGATCTTTTCTATATACTTATGATATATTCATTTATAATTAACTTTACTTTTAGCTTTGCTTGATTCTTAAATATGTACTCGTGTTAACAGACGTATGAATCAACGCCGTGCCAAATGTATTTGGGTTGACACAAATTGACTATTTGGTTCGGCGCGACGATATATAGCACGATGTAGGAGCCGGGCCTTACTCCCACAGGAATATCCGACGAATAATCGGGTGTCTAGTGCCCCCTTATAAACTATCATCTACTGACCTGCATGTAGGCACTACCATGGGGTTTTCTTCTGTTTTAATGTACAGCTCTTTCTCATGCAGTGCTTGTTGAATATCTTTCCTTGCACTAAACCGCTTCAAGCCCTGAAAATTGTAGTGCAAATTAGACAGATCAATTGCAACAAAAAGACTTAGGTAGTTGACAACTACCTGAAAAAGATAAAACAAAAAAAAAATCCAAAAAAACCCGGCCTCTTGTCTCAATGAGTAAAATTGCAGCTTTTTGATGCAATAAATTTTTCTCAGGAATATATTAAAATGACATTAATTAACTACATAAAAGATCGAAATGAATAATTATACAATAATTTATCATATTACAGACAATATAGTTTTTAACATTTTAATGGGAAATATGCCACTTCATATTAACCACATCCGGGACCACAGTGACATATTTTTCATATCCTCACACAATGTGAAGAAATGAAGAACCTCACTTGTGGTGTTTCTGTGCTCACTTTAACTCATGTTGCAACAAGCCAACATCAGTCAAAATGGTGTTTTGTTTGTCATTGTGTCTAACATATTAAAAGGAAAAATGACGTCATTAAATATTTTCATTCAGCATGCTTGAATGTTAAGTTCAGAAGGATATACAGTCAATGTCATTAACGTTGCCCCCCGAAAAAAGACATTTACCGGTACATATTTTACACATTTACACATTTAGACTAAAAGAAATAACACAAGTTTCCTCGAACGTTCTGGCATAAAACAAACACTGAAGTCGGGGCATTCTGGATTTTTGATTCACGAGTTGAATTTTACATTTAAAGATCAGGCTCACTTTTAGTCTTAATGTGTAAATGTGTAAATGTCTTTTTTCGGTGGGCAACGTTAATGACATTGACTGTATTATATAGAACATATTATCAATTTTCAATAACAACATTTGGGAAACAAATATCTCTTACCACAAAAAAGCTTAATTCTGTGACAAAAAAATATAGTATTACCTTAGTTTGTTTCAAATCAAGAAAATTACAAACTGAACCCAAAACAAAAATTAGAGATTTTGCTAATCAATATATAGGAAACCATTATATAGCCTGCAGCAATGTCCTTGATCATGGATGTGAAGATGTTATTACGCCTGCCCTCCTGTCTGGAGCACATGAACTGGTCCAGAGAGCTTGAAGTCTAACTTAGGACGGTGATCATTCATTGCCTTGAACCATTAATTTGAAGCTCCATGCTCATTCAATGATGTTTGTGTGAATGCCAGTATTTGGATCAAATGAAGTTTTCTAAGTAATTTACAGTGTGGTGGATAACCACATAATAAAACATACAATAAAAATAAAACAAATAATACTCACCACAAATTTCTTGAATTCTGGGAAGAAGTCATTCATATCACAAATCAGGCCATTGTCATCCATCATGTTGATGTATGGCAGGTGATGCCTTTCACCAACAGCATAGTCATTATGATCATGGGCTGGGGTAATCTTTACAGCACCTTAAAAAAAAAGAATGAACTCATTTTAAGACACAACTACAGCTGTACATAATATCTTGCGACTACCTGATTATAAGCAGCCTTGTTTTCTTTGGTCTTTTAAAAGGTAATTTCATTACTTTTGGCAAAGATATCCTGGGTTAGCCAACTTGACTCTTGGCCATTATATCACTGGATACAAGGTACTGACCAAGGAAAACCTAGCTATTTTAATATTAGTTGCGAGGAGACTTGGTAGCTACAAACTGTGAGCAAAGTTTTGTATTTTTGATGATGATAATAATAAAAACCTGTGAAAACCACAGGGGACTTGCAGTGAAGGCCAGAACCATTAGTTTTCCATCAAGCCCAATCCAGGTAGGTTTGATACACTGATTGTGTACTGTATAGGCATTCCATATGATTTACACAAAGACAGTTAATAATAAGATAGTGTTATAGTTGTTAGGGAGATTCAGGCTTCCTATGTTGTTGTCAATAAGGGTGAGTGTCATAAAGCAAAGATGGAACAAAGTTTTCTTCAGCTCCATATAAAACGAGTCGACTCTACTCTGCTATGATTCTTGCTAAGGGACCAGTCATTAATAAGTGGGGGAGGGCTTCTATTTTTGCAGGGGGTCACAAATTTTTGATCGCCTTTGTGGAAAGGGCAATAATTTTTTCAAACCACTGACCATCTCTTATAAAATGCCACTCAAAACATTGGAAAATGCATTTCCGAGGGTCTCAATCTCAAAAATTCAAAAATAAGAGGACAGACACATAAAAATCTGCTGTCAATTTATATTTTAACAATTAACAAAACCGAAGAAAAATCAGTGAAAAGTCTTGTCTTTGCCCATTTCAAACCATATGATGTTTACATGATGGCCTTTGGAGAATTGTTCCTTTCAATCTGAAGGAATAAATTTGACACTGCTCCAGAGACAATCACGTAAACATCACATGGTTTGAAATGGGAAATTTGCATAATTATTATGAAGCTAAAGAGGTTTCCCTCACTTCTGTAGTTGTGCAATGGGGCTATAATATATACATGAAGGTTGATCTTATTCACGCTGCTCATAGCGAGAGCTTCTTCATTGCAAAATGAAGCAAAAGCTAGATGTGGAATTACTTTAATTTAGGAGGAACCTTGCATAATACTTAACTATTGAACCACAAATAATCATAGAACTGGCTGGCAATTTGAAGGTGCAATAATATCACAATGCGTCACAAAACTTGTCATCGCTAATCACCACCTCAAATACAGTGGTGGTGCAGCTCAACGGGGATGAACTGAAAGCATGAGAAGGGACCTCTGGCTGCCGTTATACAGTCCATACATGTATGACCCCGGAGCACAGCTCTAACCAGTTTGAATTAGTTAGGGTTGATTTGAGAGGAGGAGAGGGAGGAAAAACCAGAGAAAACCCTCGAAGTCAGATAGAGAACCAACAACTCAGCTCAAATGGGGAAACTGGGAATGGAACCCCGGACCTCAGAGGTGAGAGGCGAGCGTTTTATCACCGCGCCATCCTGACAAAAAAGTACAGTGCTTGTGATGCTTGATAGAAAAAGGATAATTTTCATAGTGTGTTTGGATCGAATGTGTGTTTCAGTGGATAGCTACCTGGATCAAGCTAGATCAAATACAATGTGGATCAAAAAACGGATAACCTTCACAGCTATGAAGTAATAGTATTATGATTATAACTAGGATTATGCAAGTTCTTTTTCTTGCATTGGTCTCACCTGTTCCAAATTCAGGGTCCACCATATCATCACACACAATTGGGAGCTTACGCTTACAGAAAGGATGCATTGCAAACTTGCCATGAAGGTGCTATTGAAATATCAGGGGTAAAAATAATTAACAAGTATCAAGTTCATTTCTATATTTTATTTATTATACATTGTCTATGAAATTCCAAAGCTAAAAATAATTAAGAGAATTCTTACTTGATACCGTTTGTCTTCAGGATGGACTGCAATGGCAGTATCACCCAACATTGTCTCAAGACGTGTAGTAGCAACAATGACTTTCTCATCTGAAAAAAATAAAATTGACTCTTAGGGCTCAATTACTTCCAGTTAGGGAACCCATGCAAGCTTGTTTTACCATATATTACCGTGTATAAGTCGACTTTTTACATCTAGATTTTTAGGTAAAAAGTGGGGGGTCGACTTATACACGGTGACAAAAAAGTGATGGTTTGTTTAAAATAGATTTTTCTTTAAATTTTAAACTAATGCTCAAGATCAAGTTTAAATCATGCCAACAAGATATTTGTTAAGTCTTGCATCAGAATGAATATTGATATACATTTTGTTCCTAGTTTTACAGACAATTCTGTATTTGAATATGCTAGAAATACCAAAACGAACTCATTTCATCATCGTATCACATCGTATAGATTTTGTTGTTGTCCGCCATCTTGGAATGAAACCAGGCTAAGTAGTTCCCAGTCCTTCTCGATAAACATGCGTTTACGATATACGCGAAAGTTCGCGAAAACAAAAGAAATCACTTTGTTTTTCAAGGCATTTTTACCTGGAAATACCTAAAACTTATTCTGATATATGAACTTTGCCTAGTATCCATTTCTTCATTGAACTTTTGGGTCGACTTATACACAAGATATCTGGAAAACACTAGATTTTGAGACCAAAAATGGGGGGTCGACTTATACATGAAGTTGACTTATACACGGTAATATACGGTACCACAATATTAACATTGCATGACCTGAGATTATGAGATGAAATGCAACATCTCATTACTTTAAGCACTCTGTTTAAGCACCTGTACAGGGCTTGAAATAATGGCCGGTGTGTTGCTGGTCATGACATCCAACCAATAATAGTTTTAGCTGGGTAATACCTTGTTTCTGGGCCCATTGCAAGACAAAGGCTTGACTGAATAAGTTCCAATTCTGGCCGGATATTGTTTGATGACCAGCTATTTGTTTAAAATAAAGCCCTAGCAGATTTCAGTAGAAAAAATAAATAGCATTTCCTTTCTTAATACTCCATCATGTACCTGAATCCTGGATGGGATAAGCAAAATGAACAAGAACGCCAAACTCTACTTTATGTTCATAACCAGGCACTTGTAGCATGGTGCGACCAGTAAGCTCTTTTTTGTCAACCTGGAACAATAAATTTGAACTTAAGAAATTTTCCAAAGGCTGAAAAATATCCTAATCGACAGCTTTACCTCTATATCAGATATTGCTGAGTTCAAGGTGCAGGACCAGTTAACAAGACGCCTGCTGCGGTAGATCAAACCTTCATCGTGAAGACACACAAATGCCTCCTTCACAGCTTTAGAAAGTTTCTGGAATTTTTGTAGAAAAATAATAAGTATAATAATACAGAGCAAATACTTACACAAAATTTATCAAGTGTAAATGTGCTAAATTTTATTGGTTGAAGTTTATTGGTTAAAGTCTGAGTAAATTATCAGCTGCTAAGATTTCTAGCATAGAATATAGTAGCAAGGGACCAAACTTCAGAATTTCTGATACTATCTGTGTCTAGAGCAAAGACGAATGGAAGTCAAATTGCATGAGGTGTCCAGAAGTCAATGTTCACTTCAGACATGATACAAAAAGAAATGAATTTGGATATAAAACATTTCATTAAATTGTCCACCAACTATATCACGAGCTTCTCTTTGTATTCGTATGAAAACAAGTTTCGGGTAACATTCGTAAATAGATAAGACACCTTGTGCTTTTCATAGTGACAAGTTCTTGCATACTGGATTTTACAATGCTTTCCTTATTAATTTTTACCAAATTGAAGGATTTTATAATAATTTAGTTAATTTCAGACTTAGAGAATTTATGGGGATTATGCAGGATTATGCAAGAATCATACATTTACATGGAGTGAGGTGGAAGGTACTGACTTACTGGATCCATAGTAAAGCATGCTCTTTCCCAATCTACAGAGATTCCCATTGTCCTCTGCTGCTGGTAAATGGTATCACCTTTCCTGTTTATATAACATATACATTAGACCATTATCCTTACTTTTGGAAGTTAGCTAGTTTAGTTTATGCTTTGTACAAATATTTTTGGCCTCTTAGAGCGATTTCACATAAATAATGAGTTACAGGTGTATTAGATGCTGATGAGTCTTATAATATGCTAATAGCATCACATGCACGGATGTGCTTTGCTGACCATGCAATAAACTCACCAAATACTAAGATTGTAAGTTATGAATTTACTGTTAAATAAACTTGAGTTACCTTCATTAAATTCATTACAACAAAAACATGATTTTTCAGTCTTCAATACATAAAGAGGACCATCTCTTTTTGTTACTAAACAATACATTCAGTTAAAATAATTTATTGTAAAAGAAGGGAAAAAATTAGTTGGTTTTCTTTGCAATTTGCTTTCTATATTGTACGTAAAAAGTTTTATTTTAAGTAAAGAGTTACAATTCTTTCAAGAGTATTTACTTACAGTATTTTGTGCAGTGTGTTGTGCATGGTCAGCAAAGCATATCGGTATCCGGTTTTTTCGATCCACAGTCTTTTCGATCCAGGTTTTTTCGAACCACCTCAGGTTAATTCGATCCATCT
>OCZR010124383.1:3086-21294 GCA_900234385.1 Anemonia viridis | reverse complement strand
TGATCGAACACTATAATCAGCTCCGGTAATTATGCGGGCTGCTCTGTTTTGGAGTTTCTGGAGTTGAGTGCAGTTGACCGCATAGTTATTTAAAAAAATTCCAAGCGACTAACTAAGAAAAAAATCAAACTTGAATCATTACAACAAGCTGAGGAATTCCTGCCAAGGAACGAGATTCGTTGGGGTAGCGTGGGAGGACGATGTCTCTCTAACGCCGATTCTGCGCAAATTGATATAATTCAGTCGATCGTGCCACCTTAATCGAGTTTTAAACAAGGCCACGCCCCCTTCGGTCCAAACAGCGCAGATTTAATGGTTTCTATTTAAAAACGCGCCCTTGTAATCTTATTCATTCGTCCGCCCGGCGATGCACGTGTTGCATATTATCATGGCATTTCCTTTGCTGTTTCCTTCCTCTGTTTGTTTCATCAACACACGTACAAACCACTTGGTAAATCATCAAAGGATGATGCTTTCCTAGTGCAAATTCATAAGGGGGGCGGTAGAAGAGCCGGGTTACACTAGCCAGCCTAACCGCTACACCACACTGAACGTTGGAGTCATCACAAAACAGCGAGAAACTTTTGCTTTGGGGACGATTGGAAAGGGTCACTGATCCACAGACCTGGGACAGTCTCAACTCTACTCTAAACTCTAAACGAGACTTTGGCAACCACTATTCTAAAGTTAGCCTGACAAATGCAGTGGCATTGACGTTTGGCCTCATAACATTCAGTTATCGCATACTAATTTCCCACGCGCCTGGTTTAGATTTTGTATTACTAATTTGCGTCCGAACACGTGCGTACCATACCCACACGATAAACGGAACAAAACTACGGGATGCTTCCGTATAAACAGCTAAACTTAAACACAGATACTTGTAAATCTGATAACTGTGAGAAATCCCTTTCCAAAGTAAATGACGAGAGTGATTTTGTCTTAGAATTTGCGGCTAAACTTTGAACTATAATATTGTTTGTGACGAACGGAACACTTGTACATCATCCATAGATCATGTGTAGATACATTTCCTCAATTATCATACAGTCAATGTCCAAAGTTGTCCACCGAAAAAAGAAGACATTTACACATTTAGACATTTAGAATAAAGTGAGCCCCGGCCGAACTTTAAATGTAAAATTCAACTCGTGAATCGAAAATCCAGACTTCCCCGACCATTTGGTGAGGATTTAGAGGGAGAATTGTACTTTTATGCCAGAACGTTCGAGGAAACTCGTGATATTTCTTTTAGTCTAAATGTGTAAATCAGGTGTAAATGTCTAAATGTGTAAATATCTAAATGTCTTTTTTCGGTGGACAACGTTAATAACATTGACTGTATCTGCCTAGAATCTCAACTAGCTCCACGATATATCTGCATATCATCTCCTGTTTTCAGTGCTAGCTTGTTTATATCTTGCCCGTATCGTTCGTGATCGTAGATAAGATACTTAGTCCTACGCAGGGACGTTATTAGACGCTGTTTTTGTTAAAGATAATTGCATTCAAAAATAATATTGGTAGCTTACGGGGACATGGCATTACTCGACCGCCCCTCATCACATTCTTGGCAGGTCTTGATATAACACGTCAAGACTAAACGAAATTTGTTTTTTCTCAAACTAAAGGCGATTTTCCCGTCAAGTTCTTGGGTTAATAGACCTCTTTATCTTGGGCGTAATGCTTTCCTATTTCAGACATTGTGACATTTCCTGAAGAATAGGATTGTTTGTTTAACGTTTGTGCATGAGAAGATGCATGAATATGGATACAACTCAAACATCGGATCTTATTCTCGAGAGAATGACATGTGGTCTGATGTGGGTAAACCTCACGCCCTGATACCACCTTCGCGTCTGCATCGAGAAACATATTTTACCCATCTGCTGTCATACCTTTGGTTTTGACATTTTGGGTTGAGAAAATTGCAAGCATCGTATTAAAATGGTCCTTACACTTCAAACCATGGTAAATGAAATTTTTTCTCGTAGCAATTTACTTTTGAATGAAAACCAAATCTGTAAACCAGAACTCTATCTAAAGTTTTGGCTGTAAGTGCCTCTCAAATGTTAACCTTCACATTTCATCGATACCCTGAAACAACCTCTAGGGTGATCAGGCGGGCCCGGCTATCAGTAAGATTGACTTGTAACTTAGCATGCTGGCTTTACTGAGGGGAGCAAGGTAAACGTTGGTAGTTTTTCTGGTCAAGTAGACTTATTTCTTTTTCTAAAATAATCCTTTCTGCAGTCGATATTCTGTGAAGGATTCTCCTCATAATCACCTCATTCCATATAACGCTGATTTATTTTTTCAAGTTATCAATGTCAAAGTCTGTTTTACATAAATAGTAACGTTCAAAAACATACTTGAACTCTGACATTTTTTTGAAAGAAATTACTCAATAGTCGGAAGCAGTTCTCCAGATTCGGCCCTCGTGTAGGCCTATTTTTTTGCCATGGCTAATACTCTATCAAAATGTTGAGTTTGCATTCTAGACTTTTTGTTTCACAAGAATCTACGTAAAAATGAATTTCAAAAAAAATAACAAATTTGTTGGGCCTTTTTGCTTGGGCGTAATGATTTCCCATTTCATGACATATGTTATTTTCTTGAGAATAAGATTCTTTGTTTGAATTGCATCCATGTTCATGTTTGTTGTCATGCACAACCAGTAATCAAAGAAGTGTGGGCTGAAAGCATTACACCCAACCGCGCTAAAAAAACGTCTATTTGTTATAAACAGGAACAAACTAAATTTCATTTTGTTACCTCCTAGGTTGTACTTTGACCTTTGCCACTTGCCGAAATTATCCCTTACAAATTTCTTAAAATTAAATATTCAAATTTCTAAAACATAAGGGATGAGGTCAAAGCCGAATAGGCATCTGACAGGGCTCTTGAAATTTACAGTGGAGGGGTGGATTTATTAGGTACCCTAATCCACATCCAACTCCTAGAAGTGTAACCCTGGATTTTGTCCATGTGCATTACCAAACATAAAAGTCGAATTGTAGTAGTTAATGTCTGTTTCAAGGTGTTACATTCAACATATATCGGCATAGAATCGTTAGCTATAAACCATAAGTGAGAAGGGTACATCCGGTGCTGCCTACTCCAATAGCGGAAAAAGTATGGCTTCGTTGCAAGAGCCCGGACTCCCTCCTGGTCCATATCAATTGTTTTAACTTTGTCCCGAAGAGCATCTGCAAAACTTTGTCAGATGCTTCAATCTAATGGTTGCTAAATGGGCCCGACTTTATTTTATGTTCCAATTTCAATTCCAATTCGATTTTAATACACGGCGGTCATATTGGTTCCAACAATATTTAATGAATCCCTTGAGCCACCTTGCCCTCGCTTTGAGACGTTTCAGGACGTAACGTTCCGAATAAACGTTTTGCTCTTATATGAATAAAATTGGCAGGCTTGTAAAAAAAAAAGTCCATAAACACTTAGAAGAAATAATTTTCTACACTTGAGTGCCTCTTAACTAAAGAATTAAAACAGGATAGGCATTTTCCAGGATTTCTTTGCATATACTAATAAGTGCCTTCTTAATTCGTGGACAAGTGGCATATGACATTATCTGACCAAGGTTTTCTGTTTTGGCCAAAATAGCTGGGTATTTCTTTAGTTTACCAGCTTTAAACATATAAATTAATCAGTGCTCCTATCAAGATGGAACACAATTCTCTTTCCTAACCATGAATATGTGTACATTGTACCATGATGTAATCTTTAGTGGAGATCAAGTGTCAATTTCTGAATGGAACAGGATATCTTATTATCTTATGATTTTCAGTACTTTTTACCAAAACAAGATTGGATGTAAATGTGTGGAAATTTTTGAACAACTACGTACTTTGTGGGCAGAACGAGGGTGATCTTTGAAAATCCTCTAACACAAAGAACTCGGAATGAATGAAACCTGATGAAATCAAGACAGAAACAAAACGAGGCCATAAAGAACGAATGGATAGCCCATGGCAATTTTATCTTAACAAATTTGAAATGATCTCATACAACTGTGCACAAAGATTCATAGATTCACAGTGAAAAGCTGTGGAAAGCACAGCATACGAAGAGATAAAGCTGGAGCCTCTAGTGTTGAAGTGACGTGTGATTAACATGGCTGTTTTGACAATCAAATTGATGTTCATTGATCAAAGAGATATTGATATCATACCATTAGCATCCAAAACAACAATAGTCATATACAGCAGTTGGCGAATATACTAACATCATAACAAGAACAATACTCAATGAATTCCTCAAACAAAAAACAATTAAAATAGTAACCAAGAAAACTACTTCAGAACACAAAATAGTGGAATACAAATTGGTGATAATTTGACCACAATTGTTAATACATGTTTAAAAGCGATTGCAGGACGAAAACAATAAAAGATAAGGACCTAATCAGACAACATTTGGCAGCAGACTCGTGCCTACGAAGTTAAAGATTAAGTCAAGTTTTGTTTGCTCTCGACGTGATGTTTTTCCAAATATTACAAAGATAACACTGATGTTGTTAGAAAAAGTATAAACTGTTTTGATGTGACAGCTTGTTCTATAAATAATCTCTTCAAAAGGTCTTCAACGTTGGGGGAATTCCTGAACGCAAAATTCGCAAAAATTGTCAGCAGGTTTTTGGGAAGATTTTGGGAACGGTATAAGTGCCTCAACAAAATCGAAACCCCGTATTTTGGTAAAAACTACAGTCCTGTTGAATAAAAAACAGTAAACATGTTGTTTTTTGGATTGTTTGGCGGAGTTTGACAAAAGAACGATGTGTCCTCGGAATAACGTTACGTACTTGTTACGCATGATCACAGCGAGGAGAAGGATTACCGATAAGACAGCGCGTGGGCCAACAGCGCACGCCTTCAGAAATACGGTACATATATCAATCAAACTATTTCTAGAAGTGGTAGAGTGCACAAGAGAAGAAATTAAATTTGAAGAATAACGACAGGAGCGCAATATTACTAACATTACCGACCGCGATCACTTGAATAAGAACGGACCATTTCGAAGAGTAGAACACTGACCAAGCTTCACTCTACTAAGGTACTTGTAACTTCTACACGGCTAGCCTAAGAATTACTTTACTATGCCATAAAAACGTTGTGGGAAATAAGTCATTTGCTACTCCAGAGGTCAAGCTTAAGGTTAGAAATTAGTTAAAATTCGTAAAAAAAAGAGACATAAATAACAAATTTCAGTGACCATATTGAAAGCCCTCCATTAGATTATCTAAAGATCATTGTTGTTTGGGGAATAATTTGCCCGAGGAATGATAACAAGCTAGGATAATACTACTTTCTTAGCTGGGCTAATCATCAAGGTTTCCTGATTGAGTATTAACTTGCTTGGGGTAATGATTAGTAAGAGGGATTTAAATGACAAAATAGTATTTATAGATGGCACTTTTTTTATCTTCGTATGGAATTTTGTGATAAAAAGAATAGTGGATAAAATTTGAAGCCAAATTCTCAAATTTTTGTTCGAATTAAAGACGTTTTCAAATTGTTACTCCACTGAAACTACTCGACAATTAATCTAAGTATAAGTGCAGTTCCTATTGGTCGAGAAATGTAGCCAACCAGCAGTGACCGATTATATTCCAGCGTGCACGAAACTTTTGGCAGTTTTCCTCCCAAAAATGACTCGAGGGTTTGTTTTAATATATAATTCCAACGGGGTATTCTGATTGCCACGTTCTGGAGTGATTAGGATGCTCAAGGTGCATGTGTTTCTTGCAATTTCCTGATCAATCCACGGTATTTATTTTTCCAAATTGATACAATCTGTTAAACCCCCCTAAGGAAATTAAGGGATCCCAAGTATCCTGCGATCAGCCAATCAGAACGCCTCCACGAAGCTTCCACCTTGATAAAAGCTTACCCAATAGCCATCCCGGCGCCATTCAATCCCAATTGAGTGCACTTGCTATTTTAATTAAAGACAACCTATCACCATTGTTAAGGAATACATATATTCAGCGCAGCAAGCATCAATTGGGGATCAAGGACCGGTCCAACTTGAAGTCCATCTTCTGTTACGAGCCATGGAATCAAGAGAAATCCTAATACTTGTTCTGGTGGGTGCCTACCTCGTGGCTTTGGCCGTTACAACCAAAGGTTAGTCTCTTAGATTGTACTTTGTAGTTAGCTGTGAAAATTCGTACAGTTTCATTTTCGAATCCCCTGCAGCATGAGCGAATATAATATAATCACTATATACGATGTCAGTTTTAGTTGTCATGCAATGGGCCTCCTAGTTAGAAACCCGTAAGGGGTCCTGCTCTCTCTTTCTCCAAGCTGTATCTTAAAATACTATCAGGCTTGTTTGTGCATCGGCACCTTACAGGGATAGCCGGATGCTCCGACTGATCAAAGCAATAAACTTATAAATTGAACGTGACCAAATCTATGGCAAAAACAGTTACACTGTTTGATTTCTATACATGGCCCTAGAAAAAGATTGTATAGTTGGGTTCAGAATGGAGTTCTATGCCATCTGGCACTTTTGCCTTTTTTAGTTATATAAAGATAGGTTGTATTTTCCATGTTGTTCATTCAAACATGCACGTTTGTCTATTTTAAGGGGAGTATTTCATGCAATGTAGGTCAGGATTAAGACCTTTGTCATATCACAAAAAAATCACCTTTCTTAACGCCTCGGTAAACAGGAACGTTGTGTGTGTGTGATAAACTAATTGTGGAAATTCTTTATTGTGGTTTGGCACCTGTAAGAAAAATACTACAACAAAAAGAAAAAGGGAATTTTGAGGTCGTGGATTTCGGTGATGTTAATCTATTTCTCATCTTCTCGTTGGCACGCTTCTGAAGAGAGCGACACATCTAACAAAGACGACAATCACGAACATCGTACAACTGCTGAAAGGAAACGCTTAACAGGGTGTTGAAACACGATTTTCGATTGATTTACAGATAGTCCAATTCATGAATTAGTTAAATCTTATAAACACCTCAATCATTTCAGCCATTTTTTTTCGCATTGTGAGTGGACGTTTTGAGAAAATCCATCTTCACCCGAAATTCCAAGGCTGGACTATTTTTCTGTACGGGAATTCGGGAGATTCGCAGAGCTCTGGGGTGACATTTCAGCGCAAATCCTTATTGACAGTTTAGAGTGGGATCTTGTACGATTTATTTGAAATCTAGAGCTTTCGTACAACTCTATCAGGCAATTAGAGACACGTTCAATTAAACAAGTGTGGAATACAGCCTTTGCACGACAATTTGTGAACCGCAAATGAGGGGGAAATCTTGATAGCCCTATAATAAAGAGAAAAACAGCTTTGATAACACAAGAATAGCTCATTCCAAAGAGCTCAGATTATCAATCGTCATCAACAACGGAAATCTGTCTATTCAATGAAATGTTGCTTTTGGATTGTCATATCTTTGTTGTTACTTCGACCCCTACCTTTGTTTGGCCATTTGCCCACGAATTAGAACACTTTTTAAATTGTGCAGTAATTTGTAAACTTCGAAAAAGAATACCAAAGAATTTGTAAAACTAACTTGTTTAAAGCAATGCCTTGGGCTAAAATACTACTCTAGGTCACCGTGACCACGAGCACTGACAGGTGATTATTCATATATCTGTTTAGTATTAGCAATCTTCTCGGCTTTAACGAAGTAAAAGCAGTGCATGAACTTAAGACTCTTCGTCGTTTTGTGAACAGTGAATCAATCTTAACTTTATAACCAGAGTCAGTGAGTGACCTTTGTGTCACAAATGACGGAAATATGTTTAGTGAATGTCAGATGTACAGCAAAAACGGCTCTCGAGAAGACTTTCGTATTTGGCATTTAGCCACGCCCCTGTGAGTTTCGTCCTTGCTGTTTCGACTGGTACTCTCGTAAGATTACCTTACTTCACTTCTTTGGCTATTGCTATGAATTTCTAGGGTCTAGCGGACGATGGTTGACATTTTAATCCAAAACTCAGATCTCAGCCCAAGTATTATGGCGTACTTTTTCCCCGGGGCCTGAGAGTGTACGAGTGAACTACTTAACAGCACGAGTACCTCGCAAGTTAAACACAATACTTTTGAGGACTTTTTGGTAAACACTTTTCAGGCATTTCCTGAGCAGTTGGAAATCACTCATTAAGAAGCGGAAATACCCTTGAATCAGTTGAGAGCTGTGATATGTATAGAGCTTTGCGCATAATGTATTCCTGGCCTAGCTAGTTCATCTGCTTCAACTCCATACAAATTCTCTCTTGATCCAGCTTTCTTGGTGCCATTTGTATGGGAATTAATTCACTTTAATTAAGATTTGAGATTTCAGTGACGTGATTTTCTTCTAAGCCCTTCTTAGCTTCTCTCGAGCAGGAAAAGATTTGGATAAACACTTGAGGTAGCATTTCGTACATGTTTATTGAACTATTCCACATTTGAACGAGTATCCAGATTTTTTTGCGAAAAGGTAGTGTATCGTTTTGCAAACTAGAAAAGTTAATTTAGGACATTCTAGAAGCACTTAAATGTCTATAAAACGAGATTACACAGTATGTCAGTTGATTATTTCCTTGGCCTTAGGCTATTCCGTCTGCACAAGTGAACTTAGAGAAAATTCCTTTCATCACGCCTTTTTGCTTGTCAATTCACAAGAACAAGAGTCTTTTTAAGAACATATCCCTGAGCTCCAAACGTGACGCGAGTGGCTCTTTGCCCGAGAGCCATTTCCTCGGCTTTTTCAATGATTGCTCTCCAAATTCATAGTTCCACAGATGTTTTAAAGCTTTTCACGTAGTTCGAATCGCGATGAATGGCTTGCAGATCATCACCAAAAACACTTCAACGGTTTTGTCATTCTATACACATATCAATGTTTTACGACTTTTCGTCGGCATATCTCAAGCTATAAATGAATCTTCCATATGCGAGCTGCATATCCTGCGTTATATTCAAACATCTCTTTTAAATCAAAATGATTCGCAGAACCACTTATAGGCTTCAGGGATTACTGGAGATAAGTTAGAGAAGTAGCTTTGCCATACTTGATACGATTAACTGATTGACGTTGGATCATCTTGTATAAGCGACAGTAGTAAGGAGTTTCACTTTGCTGTGCACGCGACAAGTTATATATAAAAGGTTTTGGAAAACACATAGTTTTACGTTACTGGGTCGAACTGCTAATTGATTATCTGGTTTGAATTTGAAAAACATTCATTGCAATAAATTACACATTCGTATCTATACATTTACGTATTCTGTATATCTACGATCTATTGTATGGCATATACACGTTGTCATAGCTATTGCCGCCATCTTATTTTCTTCTACCTCCCCCTCCCCCCTCTCCTCCTCTCTAAGGGCCCCTATAAGCCCTTTTACGGTTTAAGAATCGTCTTCAGTGCGCATGCGATTTTATCCCGAATTTCACAACTTCTTTGTTTAATTAGGAGCAAAAGAAGGTTCGACAAAAGAAGTTGGGAAATTTGGGATAAAATCGCATGCGCACTGAAGACGATTCTTAAACCGTAAAAGGGCTTATAGACACCAGCTCTTTCTTTCTTTCTCTTTCTTTTCCTTTATCTTAGCTTCTTTCCTTCCTTTCCAATTTGCATTTTTCCTTTATAATTTTTTCACTTACAGATAATGGCTGTTGCAGCCGTAATATTTAGCAAAAATGTTTTTCGAAGTCTTCTCGTTATATTCCATATTGTTCCTTCATAATTGAAAATAAAGTTTATACGATCGATTGTCCTCTTGCAGCACTTTGAATGCAGTGGGCTCAATTGGGAGGACAAACAGGTTCCAAATTTATAGGCATTCCTTTTCTTTGAATTTACTGTTCACAACTCCGATTCTTTCATTGATTTTCTGATTCTTTTTTCCTAGTTGCAGGTTTTCACCATATATTTTTATTTCAATTAGTTTTTAATAATCTGTTAATAGTTAATAGAAATAGAAAACACGCGAAATTGCTGTGAGCAGGCATAAAGTATGCAGGGATTGGCAGAACACGAGAGAAGTGTTAGGAGAAGCACGACGCGTACGCATACTTCTATAAAATGAATATCCAATGACGAAATAGCTCGACGTGCCTTGGCTCATCATAATGCACGTGCCATCAACCAATCAGCAAGCGAGATTTATAACAGCCATTTTATAAAATCAATGAATATTGTCTTTGCTTTTCAGCTCCTCCACACCTTCTACACCGCAGTAATCTCAAGAATACATTCATAGCTTGGCCAGCTTCACACAGCATCAAACTGAAATGCAAAGCCAATGGATCAGCACCTCTCCATTATCAATGGCTAAAAGATGGCAAGCCTATCCAGCCAAGAAGACTGCAGCCATTTCTAAAGACCAATCAATGGTTTCTGCGAATTAGATACCTCATCCCATCTGATGGCGGTGATTATACCTGCATTGTATCAAATGCTTACGGCCAAGTCAATCACACCTATAGTCTCTATGTTGTATGTAAGTAAAGAGAGCCTTGATATTTACCTGAAATTTATAGCAAGACTGGAAACAGTCTTGCGCTTCTTAGGATCAGAGGGCTTAAATTTTGCGATGTGAGACGGCTAAATTCTTTGATCTTCTCCCAAAATTCAGATCATAATTAGTTGTGTCACAACAAGGTGCTTTCAAATTCGGTAAGGCTTGTCGATTCCTTTGATTCTAAACTTACAATCAAGGTGCACCATTTCATGAATAACGGGTGACACCTGCCGGAAAATAAAAACAAAATGATACTCAAGGGAATGGCGTCTTGGAGGCTCGCTCCATGCTGACAAAGAGAAATGCATACTCTGTGGTCACGCAAGGATACCGCGGTAAATTGGCTAGCTCACCGATTAAATTACCAAGCAGCTCGAGTTTAGGAAACTGATCTCATATGGATTGACGAGACCAGGGATCGAACCAACTCGGAGGTGAGACAAGTGCACTGTGGAATGCTGCTACATCATCCTTAAGACAAATCAATTGTCGGAATACGAGTTTCGTATTAACCTGTTTTGTCTTTACCAACAGTAAGACCTCGCAGTCGGCCACTGCTCAAGTGTGGTTACCCCAAGAACACCACCGCACAGTTCCATACCAATGCATCATTAAAGTGTATAGTCGTCGCCAGTAGCAGTCTCCCTGACTTCAGGTGGATCAGGTGGAACACACCACCAAAGAATTACAACGCGAACTTGGACTTCGATCATGGAAACTTTACTGCGATCAACCCGATCCATTACAAGACGCTAAAGGTTGGCAAAGGAAGGTATGGTGTGGAATTACAGCTGAATAATGTCCAAGAGAAAGACTTTGGTTTATACACCTGTGTGGCTAGTAATCATTTGGGCAGGGATTATAGAAGTGCGTTCTTACTAAAGCAAAGAGTCAAGACTCGAACTGAAGGTAAAATCATATCTAACAAATGAACGAGACCTACGGCGCGAGAAAATATGCCTCTATTTGCATGTTTCAATCCTCCCTTTCTATTTTCGTCTTAATTATGCCCCCTTTCAATGTGTCAGTGTGTCTTGAGGGGCCAGAAAATAAAAACTCATGTTAATTTACCCCGACAAAGTTTGCGCGCATGTGAATATACGTTCGCGACTACTTTAGCAAAACGCACCCGGCACTAATGGAAAGGAGTGAATATGGAAATTAAACAATCAGCGACACAGGCGACATATTGCGGATCTTCTGGTCAAAACAAGAGGTTGGCCATCTACGGTCTAGGAGCCGACTAACCTCTACCTTAGGCTTCAGTAACTATCTGATCAGTCTGTAAATCGATATGCCGTAATTGCTTCGCGCTGCCATACTACTGCACTTTAGCACTGATATGGAGGTATTCAAAAAAAAACTCCTAGTAGCATGGCCTTCCCAGTAGTTTCAAACAAAACGCTACTAAGAATACAAGTGGTCGGGATACTAAACACAAACAAAATGTTCCATTTTTTTGACAGATGAAATAAAAACTACTATACCTAAACACAAAACGACGATTGCAATAACACAAGGTAAGAAAATATAGTACTAGTGTTGCATCCCTCGCTACAATAGGTGTAAAGAAAGCGAAGGGGAGGATTTCATGTGTCTTCTCGCGCGCGCAACCATTAAACAAACAAGTTACACTCTAGGGAATGAATCGTGTTCTGAAATGGGCAAAACATTAATTATGCCCAAGCTAAGTTAATGGAGGCATGTGAGTGGCCATTCATCTTACTCACCTTCATGCAGGATACTGTACGCCATCTTTTACTCATAGATGAAATGTTACTTTACAGGGACTGAAAGTAACACCATCGTAGCATCAGCTAACAAACACAAGTCTCAGCTTCGAGTCCCATTCAGTGCCTTTATTGGTCTAACTGCAGGTCTTCTTTCCCTTACTGTGGGTGCCATGCTGTGGTGCCACTACAATCACAAAAAGAAACTTAATAATCAAAATCAATCCTGGATATAGGGATGTTTTGTTGCATGTTTTTCTTATTTACATGATAGAAAGAGCGTCTGAGCCCAATATTCATAGTTTATTGGGCATTAACCTTGGAAAAATACAGTCTGTATAACAGCATTCAGAGTTAACATTTTAAGGTCATCTTGGAAGTTGGCCACTTTTGAAACACAACTTTTTTGTATGGAAGGCCATGTTCTTTTTTCACTAGGTTAATAGTTCAGTTTCCTTATATATGAAACTCTCTAGTTCGTCATTTCTTTAGTGGGCTACCTGTGGTCTACTGAGACTACTGATAGATCACCTCTCCTCAGTCTCTTTTGTCTCAGTCTACTCCCAAAGGAATCCCACTAAACAGTTAAACCTCAGAGTAAAAGTGAAGTTATATTATTCCTACATTACTCTGGGTTATCATTTTTTCATGCATTTCGGACCAAAATTAAGTGTAGGTGTCATTCTCTTGAGTATGATTTTGTTGTATGCCGGTGATGGCTATTTTCGAGATCATTGAAATGGAGAAACATTAGCCCCAAATGGACAAGTTTGCCCTGTACAGTTCTCCAATAGTCCAATCAATCTTGGTTTATTTTGGTTTAAAATTGAAAATAAATGGGTTACGTCACAGCGTGGCGTATGTCAGGGCCGACGGAGGAAAAATGACGGTGAAAAGTTTAATACTGTTAGTAATAGACTACCCCTTTCACATGACGTCAAAGAAGTTCAATTTGGATGACAAAACAGAAGAATTTCAATCTCCTTAGCATTGGAACCTATTGTCTAATGACAAGGAAGTAAGAAGGCAAAACTCCACGCCCTGTGTGTCTCCTCCATCCCTGTCTATCAAAGCTGTACATAGTATACAAGTATTATCTTAGATAGTAAAACAAGATATACATTGCTATTTACGATCTTTGTGGAAGACTTGACATTTTGTTGCATTTTCATTTCAAATAATATATCAATTAATTACTAAAATCAATATAACTCAGATCACGAAGACAATTTTTGTTGATTACAGCATGTATAATAGCAGGTTTTAAGTTTTCTTCAATACAAAAAGTGAAATAAATTATCCAGTTGCTCGACTCGTGTTGTACAAAATTTGGTCACGGTCAAAGTCCTCAGCTAGAGAAAATCTAATTAATGTCAAATCCCCCTCCTCCCCTCCCCAGTACTGGCCATGGTTATACATTTTTAGTTCAAGCTCTGGATCTTCCAAGATGGTATCAATGTTACATATCCCCTACCCTGAAAGTATAAGGGATAAGGTCAAAACTATGGTCCAAGGTTGGGTCCCTACCATAGGTTATTACAGGAAGTACCTCCAGCTTTTCCCAACTCATGAGCTTCATGAAATGATCGATACTAGGTGTTCGTAGTGATTGCAGCCATGACAGGAGGCATAAACAATTGAATCTGGTCGAATTGAGTTCTTTCTCGTGTAAAGCAGATTCTCAGTAGAAAAAGATTGTTGTGCCTGTCATGGCTGCCATCATGTGATGGTGCAAAGCTTCTATCTTGCCTTGAAAATATTTGACAAAATATATAGAATTTCATCAGTCTTTCTTAGGTAGTGGGTTCCGGGTAACCCCACCCCAAAGCGGTCACTGTCACTAATAGAACTTTATCACTAATGTAAAAATCACTACCTATGTACAAGTTTCGAACGATAACTTTCCAAAGCAACTCGCCGCCCCCACAACTCTCCTCTTAGTCATTGGGGCTTATCATTGGCAAGTATACAAATTGATTGCATTGCTTTTTGAGAATAATTAAAGATTATTGACAATGATGTAAATGTAAATTCAATGAAAAAAGAGATATTTCTTCATGTAACTATGTCTAAATATTTATTTACGAGGTTTTAAGTAAAACTGCCAAAATGAGTTTTAATGAACACGAATATCTAAGGTTCGGTGTGCCGAATATAATGCAAATAAATTCAAACAAAAAGTGAGAAGCCTAATCAGTAATATTTTAATGAAAATTTACGCTGGCTATATGAAAACTGAAAAAGAACTATTGATTGAACCAACTGGTCCAAAGCATTTTCTTGTGAATAGGACCTTCGTGGATAATTTAATATTTAATTTAAAATATAGTTTTATACACAACAGTTTAACTGTAAAGAAAATATATTGCTTGGCTACTTTTGGGGCCATTTAAGTTTGGGGCCATTAGCCAAGTTTCAAGTCGTTACTAATTTTCATCGATTTTCATCACAGTGCCCCTTTAAAGTAATCAAATACACCAACTGAGAGCCTGGCAAAGTTTACTAAAATATTATTGAGATAATGTTTGGCAAAGAAATGTGCTTTGAATTTTGTTGAATACACGAAATGTTTGTATTCGAGTATTCGGCATAGACACAAACAGAGTTGTTATGTAAAGATAGATCTTAGTTTTTTTATTTGATATATAAGATTTTCAGTTCTTGTTACTGAAAACCACTTTTAGCAATGAACTATGACTTATTTTTGAAAAAAAACTTTTATAACTAGACACTGTTGATGCAGGTAGTCTGTTGAATTTCGTAATTCAACAATTTATTCCAATTAACAATTTGGAACCCCATAGGTCCCCATATCTCCATTAGGTCCTATAGCTTCAGTAGATCCTTATAGCTGCATTAGGTTCACTTAGCAAAATTAGGTTTCCATAACTCCATTAAGTCCCCGCATAGTTTTTAACACTAGGTCTCCATAGTTCCATGCATTAGGTCCCCATCACCTTTAGCAAAACATTGCCTTCAAAAATGTAAATGAAAAAGCTAAAAACCAAAGATGACATTGAACAAAGTTTTAATAAGCCATACGGTTTAGAAGCAGAGAACCAGCACAAAAGGTGAACGCTGTTTTGTACAGTTCCATTCATTCATTCATCAAATACTAGCGACCTTAAGATTTTCAAAATCTACGACGGCGACGTCAACCGGAAGTGTAAATAATTTCACTTAGGGGTTCTGTGTATTGGAGATTTCATTCATAACATTGTTGGTAAAGTCAACTCATCCGCATGGAAGACGGACTTTGATGGCGCGAAAACCCAAAGTAAAATTATTTGCACTTCCGGTTGACGTCGCCGTCGTAGATTTTGAAAATCTTAAGGTCCCTACTGATTGGCTTAAGGGGAACGTGTCTAAAGGAACGCATGTGATGATTGCGATTAAAACTATACCTTTCATCAAGAAATTTCAGTTGTTTTTTTTCTTTTGAACAACAATTTACAACTGATAATTCAAATCAAATTAAACTTCAAATTTTATCGAACCTTGAAACATCCTCTGACATGTAAGAGTTCCACGTGGCGGAAACAAACATGTTTCATTGAATTAAGAAAAAACATCTTTGTTTGATATTGGGAAACAATCCAAAGTGATCTACTTTAAATATACTTGCATGGGTTACCATCGCAACTCTACCCCTCCCAATTAAACCAGCCAAAATTATAACGATTAAATCGATCGATTAAATCTAGGGGGTCTACAATACTGGTCATTGCCACAGTTAATCAGGAATAACGTCTGATTGCGGATATTAAACCAGCTCCCCGCAGTGACATCACTTTAAACTGACCTAGAATAAATCTAATGACATACATATTGGCATACAGTTTTATTTATACCATAAACTCAGCGATAATGACTAGTGATTTCTAGTTGGCACTGCGTTGAATTGGTGTGTTGAATAAAACAAATTGGTTGGAAAGGTAACTAATATATTGACGTTTCGGACGTGAGTAGTCCTTGCTCTTTACTTGTTTCTATTTTTAGAAGTACCAGGACAATTGCAATAAAAACAATTACCGATCACATCATCCCAATGGTTTGGCGAGGTTTAATTGTGTTATGAACTGGCCCACCAAACACTGAACCAGTATGTTGAGGCTAGTCGGAGACAAAATCCTTTAACAAAGTGCAAGAGATGTATGTATCAGTTTTATTGAATGGGCAATTAATTCAGGTTCCCTGGTGTTGACGTCAGGCAAGTTGGCTGTCCTTTCGACAAGACCTCACAATTGATAAAACCTCAGGTCGTGGCCATTGGAACAAGTTACACTAAATTTACACCCAGCTTCTTCAAACTCATTGGCAAGTGCGATTTACTCTCTTTATCTTCGATAAGTTGAGGGGGAAAAGGACTTTCACTTTTTAAAAAGAGAAGTACCAGGACAACTACTCAAGAGCATTGGCGTCCTGCGTTGGTCAGGAGTTTTCCTTTAGCTGGTAAGACGTTTAACATTTTTGTGTTTTACTTTCTATCTCTTTGTGCAATTTATTGCTCTAGTTTAAATGTCCAGTCAGACTTAGTCCGTGCCGTAAACTTTTTATCGAAGCAATTTTTTGTCATATTTGTTGCAGACAATTATAAATATTTTTTGGGACCTTTGACTTGATAATGACGTTGGGCAATGTCGAAATCTTGTCTTATACTTTTTCCTTTTACCTTTTTTTCCTTTTCTATTTCTGATATTGTTATGATCGTATTTATTCTTATATTTCAAAGCAAGTGTTTATAAGTCAATTTGGTTCATAATTGTGCATACGAAAATATAATTGAATTGGTAACGTAACAAAGACATTTTATTGGTGCAGACAAAATACGATTTAGTAACTATCATTAACACAACTTTTACTGATTTCTTTAAACCACAAAGTTTTTGTCAAAGTTAAATATTCTAATTTGTATGTAATGGTGAACCACGAAATTAAATGCAGTCATTTTTGGTCGTTAATTGTATCGAAGCCATTCTGTCGGTACCTGCTGTAATCATGCTTGTTTTGAGTGAACGACTCAAGGCCATATGTGGCTAGAGGCGAAGGAACGCGACACAAACAAAAATCGATCTCAACTACACGCTGTGGGAGTATTAATAAATATCTAATCAATTAGTTTGGGAAATATCTTGTATTTATTATACATACGTGCACCATACTCTGTTTAAAATCCATCAAAAGATAAACAATTAGCCGAAGACACTCTACGTAATTTGTTTGGGAAAATATATAATCATCGGCTATAATCATCTTAAGCTATAAAACCGTCAAAACACAAACCCACTGCTCTTTTTTTGTTATTATGACAAGAAATCGGTCTATTTTTTGCATTAATGGTCAAAGTCATTTAAACGTTTTTGTGGCCCGTAAGTGGGGACACTTGATGAAGGAAACGATTAAAGCCAAAAGCACATGGCTTTCCCAATATCTGAATGAATGCTTTAGAATAACACAGATGGTTGGCTCCTTGGATATAAACAAGTGTGTGTGTGGCATAGTCAAAGTGGTAGTTGAAAGGTAGATTGGCGATTATAAGTGGTAGCATACATAAGTAAACACGGTAATAACAAATGTAGATAAAGATGCATAAGACCCGGGGGGGACTACCATCCCAATTGGGTAGGGGTGTGCCGTTGAGCCTCTAAAACCCTGACCCTGTTCCAGAGCAAAAATGTCAAAAATCACTACCCTGTTCCAGAGACAACAAACAAAGAAATATTATGATACTTGATGACAGCGTTGTTAGTGACATAAGTCATATGTTATTTTTTTATTACGTAATGTTTTTGACCTTCCGATGTTTGATGGTTTTTGACTTATAAAGCCTTTCTATGACGAATTTTGTAAAAATTGATACCCTGTTCCAGAGGGTGAATATGATTTTATATACCCTGTTCCAGGGTAAAAACGCTGAAAACCATACCCTGCTTGGCGGCACGTACCCGTATAGCAAATATAAGGGAGTGCCCCC
>OCZR010124009.1:0-15188 GCA_900234385.1 Anemonia viridis | reverse complement strand
ACCCTAAACCCCAAACCCCAAACCTTTAGACCGGTTAGAAAGGAGCAACGACCCGGCCCGGAAGGGCAAGCCGCTGCCCCTGCTGTCTCACGCTTCGCTGGGTCTCTTGCCCATCTTGTCTCCGCTGGGCCTTTGCCCATGGCTCGAAATGTCCCTTAAGGACCTTCCTTAGGGAAAGGGAGGGACAGGGTAGGGATTAGGGCATCCTTCCGCCGGTATTCGGCGTCGGTCTTGCCGTAGTCGTGGTGCTCGGTGATGACGTGGTGGTCCAGCCCACTTCCACTCGGAGACGCCGTGGCGGCTGCTGCAGTCGGCACTCACCTGAGTTTCCGGTAAAACGTACACGTGCGTACCGCAGCGAAGTGACAGCGTGATTGCAAGCATCACGAGGGAGTTCTCTCCGTTAGCCAAGCACGCAGGGAAGTTTGGCCCTGAACCGCGGTCGGAGGTCGCGAGCGAGAGAGGCCATTCTTAGTGTGGGGACGAAGGCTACTGTCCCTCGCCCGCCATGAGGCAGGCGCTTGAACTTTCTGCGCATGTGAGTAAATCTCCCGCTCAAGAGGTAGCAATGAGTTTTCGTGAAGGATGCGCTGCAACAGGCGGTTGGTTTCCACAGGACATGCCAACGTTGGACGCGACGTGAGGCCACTGCGCTCGCGTCCTGTACTGCTAAGCCTGGTTCGTTTGATGCCACGATACACGTCCGCTCGGTGAAGACGCGCCAAGGCGTGAACTGCTGCTGTAAACGTGCGGACAACGTTATCCAGCGACCTTACAGTCAAGCGTGCGCTTTCTTCTCGTGGCGACACGTACAGCTGTCCTCCACGCGGATGGGACACCGGTACGGGCGGGAGGTCACCCACAAATATGCAGCAGTCTAGTGTCAGCTCCAGCCACGTTACCCCTTCCTTCATAGGGTGGGCCAGTGGCGGCGCCCACCGAAGTTGGCGCAACCACTGATCCACCATATAAAGGTAGGCACTTGGCCATGCACTGCAGACCGCAACGTCAAGCTCAAGGATGGGGATGTCCAGTGTTTTGGCTTCGGGGGGGTTCCAGCTGCTCCAGTCTGGGCATCTCTGCTGTCCATGGCTGCTACGTGCGCCACCTTCTGCCGGAGGCTGCGCTGTGGCTGAACCCAATACTTGACCAGGTAACTCCTGACTCCCAAGTGCGGATGAAGCTCCCTTGTCCAACGCCATTTCTGCCATGCCTAAATCAACCAGAAATGCAAGAAACGATCGCAGCAGCCTGCGCTGCTCACGGGCGCGCAGCGCAAGATCGCTCGCCAGTTCGGTGATAAATGTACTTTCCCGAGCTAACGCAAGCTTGGCAGCACAGTCGGCGTGTTCGTTGCCCAAGGCCTCCCATGCATCGTGTGCACTCTGAATGTGATCGGGACACTGGTGTGCCTTTACCTTAACTATACTATACCCATCTACCCACACCCGTTGGACAAGTTGAAGGAGATCACGATTGGCCACTCGCATAGGTGGATGGTGGAGGTCACCTGTACGAAGCATGGCACTGAGGCCCACAACATACTGACAGTCCGATACAAAGGTGGCTTTTGTTACGCCTGCTCGCGACGCTGCTTGGGCAGCTAACACGAGCGAGAGCAACTCTGCTCTAGGAACAGTTTGTTCACCTGGTGACAGGGCAAGTGCGATGGTGGAAAAGGAGTCACATTGAGTTTGGTGCTGATGCCATTGGCGCAACAGGTGCAGTGGATTATCGCCTGGACCGGATAGGTCCTGCACGACAGCGCAGCTCGCAAGTCGGCCACTGGGTTCGGTTGGTGAGGTGGCGGAGGCATCCAAGTAGAATGTATACTCGGCAACTGGCTGGCCCCTCCAAACATGCTGGACCACCGGACACGGTGGCACCTTGCGCGACCTAAGAGCCAACGTCAGAATGTCCTGCTCCGGCTGAACCAAGAGAACAGCGGCATGGAGCCACTCTGGCGTGGCCTTCTGTACCTTACTCAGGGTTTGGGCGTGAGCTTTCCGCACAGTGGACAGGCAAGGGCACTCAAGAAGACGATGCACCTTGGAGTCATGAGCTCCACATCGGTGACAGGTCGGGTTGTCTGCCAATCCGGCTTTGAACTTAGCGCCCTGGGACATGAACGACCCGACCACGTTAGGGGCCACCATGGCCTGCTGCCATGCTGGTAGCTTCAAAAGGACGCGGGCGGTGGCCGAACTATCTACTGCATAAACGGACCCCATGCCGTTGCGATGCCGAATCTCGTCCCCCAGGCGGTGTTGCCACACTGAGTCGAGGAAGGCGGCTACCCTAGCAGGATTGCTGGTGGAAAGAGTTAGAGTATGCAGTCCAGGGCCCTGGATAATCCCGCTCGGTTGTATGCTGAGGCCGTTGCGATGCAGCAAGGCATGGAGGACGGCAGCAGGACCCGAAATCCCGCGTGCTGTGGCCGGCACCTGAAATGCCGCTGCACGCTGCCAACAGTCCATTGCCAGGCCAGGATGGTGATGAAACAATCGCAGGTGAGCACGGAGGCACTGACTAAGCAGGAACACTTCGGGGTCCTGGCATCGGGCGCTAAAGCATGCCAAGGTAAGCCACGGAGATCGAACCTGTGAGATTCCCATGACGGCCTTGGCTGCAGCTGCACGCAGTTTGTGCACTGTGGTTACGGGAAGCAAGGTCGCTTCCAGACCATACAAGGTGGAGGCCCACACGGTGGACTGTACTAAGGCTGCTTTGACTGCAACAGGACGATGCAGATTACGTAGGCGGTGCAGGCGCTGGTGGCCATCACAGAGGCGTCTGTCCCTTTGCCGGGCTTGTGCATGGCCCTGGTATGCAAATGGGACTCCAAGCTCCACTTGGTGCCTTTTAAGTCGCTGGACATTGTCCTGTGGAGCGACTATTCGGAGGACATCGCGCCAGTGGCGCTCGGCCTGTGGTTCTGATGTCCATGTCCAGCACTTGTTCCAATCAACTGGGAGGGACAGCGACTCACAACATGTAAGCAAACGCTGCGTGGCCTGAAGCAAGCATGCAGGGTCGCTGGACACAAAGGCCCAGTTATCCACAAATGCCAGATACTCACACGGGAGATCGGCAAGCTGCTGATGCACATGCCAGCACAAGGCAGTCATTCCTGCACAACTCATGGGATCCCCCTCGGGGATCCCAGTGAACGTTTGGTGAGGAGTACCGATTTCTGACCGGAAATGCGTCACTCGCCTTAGGCCTCGCAGGGCCCGGAACCAACAGGTCAGTGGCTCACTGGGAACCTGGAGTTGGCGCATCATGGCCTCTAACGGCTGCCACGGCACATTGTTAAAACATTTTTTGATGTCAAGTGACAGGCCAAAAAGTTGAATGCCCTGCGCCCGCGCTTGCTCGATCCTCGTCTGGATGTAGAACGTTATATCCTGGCTTGCCCTGCCTGGCACACCGCCCTTGATTCCGGGAGGAATCTGTGAAGACCAGGTGTGTAAAAGGAGCCGAGTCAGCGCGCTGCCCCACACCCTCAACAGCGTAGCTAACAAGGTTATGGGCCTTGTTTGCGCTACCGAATCAACCCGGTCCTGTTTTGGCAGCACCGATATGCGAGCAATGAGGAGGCCAGCCGGTGGACCCACACGGCTGCTCTGCCAAAAGATTTCAACCAATCTGGCTAAAGCTCGTCTAGGCAGCATTTTCAGTTCGTTGGGCCGAAAGCCACAAATGCCCGGGGCACTACGCGACTTCATGCGGTTGATGGCCGCCTCCCAGAGGTGTACGTCCAGCATGGTTTCGCGAGGCGGTGCACCTGGAAGGGCCCTCGCCGCCAGTTGGGCAGTCACCGAAGGCCAAGAATCTAGTGATTCAGATGCTGTGCCCTTGTCGCGTTGCCATATAGGCGACCAATACTCGGTATAGCACTTTTCAAGCTCCGCTGAGGTCATGGCTATAGTGTTGAAGGCAAGCAACCCAAAGCCCCGCTCGGTGACTTCCTGGGTGCATTGCAGGACTGCTCGGCGCTCACTAGGCCACACGTGCTGCAGGCGCACCTCCAGCCAGTCTGCCCCGGCCATGAGATGGGCCTCCATGCCCGGTCGCAAGCCAATGATTTCTGAAAGCTCGACCGTTAGTAGGCCATCCGGTGTACAAGTGGACATTTCGACCTCATGCACTTGTTCCCACGGTAGGGAATCAACAGTGGCCCGGGGAGGTCCACGTATGGAGGCACAGGCAAGCCGATTGGAGCCCACGTGTGCATCCAAGTGCAGCTTATAGGCTGATCGTGCCTTGCGTTGGCGGGCATCCTCCTTGACCCACGAATTGGTGTCATGTTGAAGAAATCGGTACAGGCACTGAAGATACTGGGCATCAGGAGGGTGGCATGGGACGTAGGCAAAGACTTCGAACCCCAAGAGCCACTGGGCAAAGGGGAAACGATACCCTTTTGCGCGCAAAACTGCATTCCATTCTGTCTGGGCAGTGCTCGCAACAACTGGATCAGCGGGGGAGTGGCGAGTGAGGTATCCCAGGAGTGACCCCACCCTGCGCGTTTGCCGGACGCGCCATTTTGCCACAATTTCGACCGCCTCATCCGGCGGATTGTACTCGCCATGCCGTGCAGAGCGGCAGGGCTGGAGGACGGGCCTGTTGGCTGCAGCTTGGACACGGCATCGACCACGATAGGCCTTTGAGAGGGTAGACACCGGGGCTACCTCAGGTGCTACCCTGGCCTGATCGGCATGAGCCAGACTGACCATGGTCTCAACGTCCGTTGCCCATGACTGAAACGCCTCAGTAACCTCTTGATCGGTTGTAAACATTGACAAGGCCGATGCTTTTCGAACCTCAGCCCTAGGAAACACCATGGTGGCAGCTTGCTGCAGGTAACACTCCTTAAGGGGGTGCTCTGCAAAGCTGCGGGGGAGCTTCCACGAGCGGGTGCAAGGTGTGACGTGGTAGTTGCGGAAAGAGAGAATTACAGGGGAATGCGAATCGAAAAGGTGGGCATCCTGGCAGACTTGGACATCGCTCAAGCGGTCAAGCAGGAGACACGGCAGTATGGCGGTGTCATGGCGAGTGGACCCTCTACACGTGGCCGGCAACTGACGGCCGTGCTTTTGCTGATACCACTGAAACATCTCGCAGTAGCCACTGGCCGGAAAGGGAGCCCAATTGGGCAGGTCAGTGGGGTCACAATTGAAATCGCCCAGGATGATGCTCGGGATTTTGGTGTCGCAGGCTCGGGACCAAGCAAGACCCAACAAGTAATCATTTAAGGCCCGAGAGTCGGTATGATTTGCGGGTACACCGTACACCACAAGAAGGCGCACCTCTAGGAGCCCAAGGCGAACCCAGACTTCCTGGAGGCGATGTAGCACTGGGGCGCTTTGTTCCCATTCGGCGGCTCCTTGCCGCGAAGGAACCTTGCTCAAGACTGCAGTGCCACCTGCGCATCCACGTAGCCCAACACCCCCTGTATGGCGTTGATGGGGGGGGACGCAGGGGCCAAAGTGACACTGATAGCCCTTGGCCCGAAAGGCAAAACGGATGATAGGCACTGCTGCTTCTACAACCGCAGCCTCAGACACCGTGCACACTTCAGCCCCGAGCTCGGCATAGGTGCTCTCCTTATTGAGGAGCGTGGTGGGATTGGTTATGGCAATTCGTGTAACGTCGGCTGCAGCCTGATCAGGGCCAGGATTAGTGGCTTCGCCAATGCGTACGGCACGGGTCGGACAATTGCTGGGTTCAAGGCAAGGGACGACTCGGGAAATGGATACAAGGCTCGAAAGTGCGGCCGGGAAAAGTGGGCAAGGCGGGAGCATTGCCTGGTGTAAGTGGCAGGTCATGTTCCCTGACAAAGGCCAATGTGCATGGCAGGTTTGCGGGCGCACTGCTGCCTGTGAAAGTTGCACAATCAGGTAGCGCGGGCAGACCTCAAGGATCAACGTGGAGTGGTAGTGGCCATCGCCAGGGGCCCGGGCAGCTATTAAACACGGCAGCTGTGGCCTAGGCCTGCCTGCAGCCGCGCAGGCACACTTACGGCCCTCACTTTCTGGTTTAGGGCAAACGCCACCATCTGCACTGTAACAACCTTCAGTTACACGGCAATGCAACAGGCTTGGTAATGCAGGATTGCAGTGCCCACCCAGTGGGGTGAAAAGGGCCGCAACAAAGACAGGGTGCCGCACCAGGGCTGGACAAAACGACCGGGAAGGCCGAGTGACTGGGGCGGCGCTGAGACAATGCCCATGGCTGTTGGATGCGTGGGTATTGGGACTAGGCATAGCAATCCCACTCGCCAACGCTAGCAGTTTTACATGCAAAGCTTTGTCAGCATGGTTGATGAGGGGCGGACCTGCAATGGTGAAGGGAGACACGGACGCACCTGCGGGTATTGATGGGGCAGGGCGCTGTGCAAAGGGGACATTGGTCATGAGCCGGTCTTGGCAGGAAGGCAGCCTATACCTCTTGTTTAGGTTTGCAGACGTAGGGCAAACACCGCCACTTTCACTGCAGCTACTTTCAGTTACACAATAGTGCAACAAGCCTGGTGGTGTGCGATCACTGTTTCCACACAGTGAGGCGGAGAGGAGGTCAACAAAAACAAAGTGCCGCTCCATGGCATGATGGATTAGCCAGGAGGACCTGAGAACTGGGGCAGCGCGGAGACAATGCCCATCACTGTTAAATGCAAAGGTATTGGGGCTAGGCGGAGCGAGCCCACTCGCCAATCCCAGCGGCTCGACATGCGGAACGTCATCTGCATGGTGAATTAGAGGCGGACCTGCGATAATAAGGAGAGACACGAACGCTCCTACAGGTATTGCTGGAGCAGGGCGCTGCGTCAAAAGGGCATTGATCAATAACCGGTCTTGGTGTGGAGACAACCCAAGCCTCCTGTTGGGGTGGGACTCACGGGAAGGATCCGAGTCAGTGCGCCTCCCTACAGCAATCGAATGCAGACCCTGCTTTCCCACGGAAAGACCCGATGCACCCAGGCTGTCACGCACGACTACACTAAGGCACTGTATGCCATGATACTTCCAAAAGGCATTTGATAAAAGATAGTGCCTCGGGGGCACCTTTGCAATCAGCCTACTTGTTGCAGGCGCGACGGTCAAAAACGTGCATTGCCACTGTTTGCGGCGACGGCCTGCCGCTCCTTGTGAATGTACCGAAGCTACATTCACCCCCGGGGCATGCCAATTAAGTCTTGACGGGAGCAGATAGGACTCAGGGCTCCATTGAGCTGTCGCGGCTTTCACGGGCACTGTCTCGTTTAGCACGTTTGCAATCTCTATCCTGTGACGAGATCAAAAGCGCCTTCAACTCCGAAAGGCCGTTCGTTATCTGCAAGTCCTGGGAAGCTTTAGCAGATTCCACGGCGAGTGTGTTCAAGCGTAGTTGTTCCATGAGATCGTGTGAGAGGGTGCGGACTTCGCCTTGGACAGTGGCCAAGTGACCAGTGACTTCAGCGTGATCAGTGGCTTGCTTCTTCGACTGTTCGTCCTGTCGGGAGCGGATGTCGGCCACCACCAGCTCGAGCGCCGCTATTTTGTCATCTTGGCGGCACAAGCGATCGGCAGTGGGGCCTTCTACCTGTCGGACGGTGCCATTCGAAGGGGCGGTGCTGGCAACTGCAGCCGAACTTGGCACTCCCTGGCTGGAACCTGGAGCCTTGGCACTTTGCATGAGGGCGGACGCCCAGGGGTCTGCCGTATCCCATGGGTCCTTGGTAGTGCGGTTGATGTGCAGGGGCGTGGCCGCTACCGGTTCGCGGAGTCGGCCCGCAACAACGTTACGGTTATTGGGAGCTCGCGGCGGTACGAGTTCGATGAGCAACGGCACGCCTTCCAGTTGAAGCCACTGGTCTGGGGCCGGAACAGCCGATGCTACGTGCCACCTGCCTGGTGCAACTGCGCGCAGCACTTTGATAGGCCACGACACATCATCGGACCACTTTTCAAGTGCTGACCCATCTACAGTCGGAGGGACCGGGGATACCCGGTAATAGTACTTCATGGGTATGTTTCTCGGTTTGCGCGCTTCGGGTCGAAGCATGCTATGCATAGCTCCGTGCTGATCGCTTGGTACGCGGATCCCTACCCGATGCTTCGATCGGATCAGTCCGAGTTGCGACTCCACCTTAAGGGACTGACGAGCGGCGTCTTGCAGGGAGGCAGCAACCCATACTACGGAGAACTCAGTGGCCACCTGTCCTTGCCACGTCCGTGGACAGGCGAAAATGCTGTTATGCCCGGACAGGCGCAGCATTGGGTGAAGGTCCGTTTCAAGAACATGGGCCATGAACTGCAAAAAGTCACAGTCGCTGGGATTCGCATTTCTGCCTCCTTTTCGGAAGACACGTGCCCAAGGCCTGCTGAGCACGTTCGTCACTCCCTGGTCGCGAAAAATCGCTTGCACTGTCTTGACAGGGGCGGATGCAAGGTTACTCCAAGCAGAGTCGCTCCAATCTTGTTGGTGAGCCGAGAAGCAACAGGGAATCGTTTGCTGTGACTGAATGTGAACCTCAGTCTGCATGTGCTTCGTGTGCACTTCCCTAGCACCAAGGTTATGAACGCACCCCCGTACCAGCAGGGTCTCGCCACCACCTCGGGGGCGAACGGGGAAGGTGAGTGTGCCGGAGCATTCCGCCTGGCTGGGGCATTGACCACCAAACACAACGAGTGCAACTTCGTCGTGAAATTTGAGGCCAGTGGTGTCCAAAATTTGCTGCGCCTGATCGCATTCGCACAAAAGTACTCCCGAGCACCCTGGAGTAATCCTCTGGAGTATAGGGGCAGAGCTACGATCGTGGTTGAGGAAATACCCTGCAACAAGCTCCAGGCCTTCACATGTCTCGAGGGCGTCATGGTACTTACCCCTGCGCGCCTGCTCGTGAGCCTTACGCAGCGCTGAGGCTCCGGGCGCGTCCACCCTGGGGAGAGTGACATCGTGCCCCTCGCAAGCGGTCTGCAACTGCTGCCACTGGTCAGTCCTGGCGCGAGCCTGTAGGACCTTGGTCACCTTGGCCAGCCCTACTGCCTTCATGATGGCATCAACCGTGGAAGACACGCTTTGCAGTGTATGGCCCTGGGCAAGAAGCAATGAGGCAAGCTTAGTTTGCGCAACATGCTGCTGGTCGGACTTGGCTCCACCTCCAAAAGTGTGCTGGCAAACTTGCAATAGAACCTCGTTCTGGGAATTGCGGTACAGGCGGCGAGGCTGGTCGCTGAAGGGCTCGGTGCCGCTTACCGGCCAAGGGCCACTGAGCACACGGGCCCCAGGCCAGAGTCCATAATGATGGGCGCATCGCGTCCAAACATTCAGAAGGGCATCGGGTGAGCAGGTACTGTCCAGGTTCCCTTGCCAAACCGTGACACAGCGGCTGCTGAGCACTTGCACTTTCGCCGGGATTCCGTCAGGGGGGGTTCCGGTGTGGGCGACTTCTTGGGAGAGCAGGCGCTGGAAGGTGCCGACGAGACCTTGCCAACGCTGTGTCATTGGCACATCAGCTTCATACAGTGGCCACGGCACAGGCTGCTCACATGGAATCAGGGAACATGCAGTCTCGGCACTGGGCAACGCAGCCGCAGCGGGCATTATCCCATTCTCTGTATGTCGGGAGCGCTTCGATGGGGGCAAACCAACTTCCTGCATTTGTCCTGCCCTTTTGAAGGTGCCCGGTGGTAACGGCGCCTCGTTTCCCTGCAGAATTCCATGCGAGGCCTGCAGATGGATGGCAAAGGCGAAGTCGGAATTGCAGCCCGGGACCCTGGGGGTGAAGATAAAGGGCACACTCTGGCAAAAGTCCTCTCGAGGGTGGCATTCAACCTGGCTCTGCAGCGAGCATTGGGCCTGGCTGCAAGAGCTGGCCCATTGGGCCTGCAACTCGTCAGACGTAATGGAACCGGGTACGGTGGCTGCACACAGGATATACCCTTGGTGGCAGACGACCAGGGGAACCGGGTGGGCGGCATTTTGGTGAGAGCAGGCAACCCATGTGGCAAAGGACGCAAGTGCCTTGGCTGCCGGGGCTAGTAAGCTCTCTCTGGAGGTCAGGAAGACCATGTGCCTGCGGTTGATGTAATTTTCCACGGCTGCCAAAGTGGGGACAATATGCATCGGGGGGGTCGGTGCCCGATCAATTATGCTCACTGGCTCGGGCATAAGCGGGTCTGACGACGAGCCTGGGGGAACAATGATGGGCGAGAAAGGCCAACTATGGAGCGCGCTGTGAGGCTGGAGGGCCTGCGGGGTAGGCGGGAAGCGATGATCAAGCAATAAGGGGGCATCCCCTTCAAAATCGACTATCACACCGAAAAGGCCCGCGCCTAATCCAACAATTGCCTTTCGCAGGAGGGAGGGCAAGTACTGTACCAAGGCCTGACCAGGGACATCGTTGCTTTGATGCTTACCTGCTCCTTCGGAGGCACTGGCCGCCATGATACTGGCCACCTCCACAAGGGAGGAGGCAAGAAGGCGTTGGGGGCACCAGATCACCGCCAAGACTTCTTTCCTTTGGGTGACAGCAACCACTGTGCTAGGGCCCGTGCTAGTTGGATTCTGGAGTTTGGCGATGGCAAAGAGGGACTTCAAGAACAAATGGGCACATGGCGTGAAGGTCCCAACATCAACGCACCAGGCCTGAACTGCAGTGAGGTAGTGGTGTAAGTGCGCCGACGGCGAGAGGAGTGGTGACGGCACTGCACTCAGTGCCTCGGGGCATTCCCAGCCTGCCACCTCTCGCGGTGTAGGTGGCTCTACCCAAGCACCGTAGGTTACCGGCAAGGTCAGGACACAAACAGTAGTGTCTGATCCCAGTGCCATATGTTGCAGTACCTCAACCGGCATTGTCTCAAGGATAGGTCCACCTGGCAACTCCTGAAGGTGAGCTGTCTTAAGGGCAGAAGTGCCTGGGATGGATTGCTGCCAAGCTGTGAGGGTAGCTTCGTGTTGACACGGCTGTGCCAAAACGAGGGCTGCGCAGATGAGTGCATTTTGGGCAACTACCAGTACAGCCGGGCGAGGGGGCATGACGAGAGGGGCCTGAAGTGCCAGGGCGAAGCTGGTAAGACTCACAACAAGTTCCGGACTCAGGCCAGGTGCCGTAGCCATGAACAAAGCACAGGACCCCACACCCCGGTACTCCAGGTCGCACCCCGGCGGGGGTAATGAAGAATACCGGTACCAAGTGCCCAAAGTTTGCGGTGCATGTGGAATTTCTTGCACGTAGAGGCCAGCAATTGGGTCCAGGTCGGGTGCCATATCGAGGACATAGCAAACAGTGAGCGGGGAGACCTGCGCGAAGCCTTGCCACCCCTTGGGTAAGACCCGCTCAAAGTCGCGTATGGCGGCATGGGAGGCTGTTACCTCCGGACACCAAGGGGCATCACAGGCAGAGAGGCACCACTGGGATTCGCATTCAGCCAGGCTCATGGAAGTGAGACAGGGTACAAACAAAAGCACTGCTGAGCACCACGTGACGAACACAGGTGCTAGCGTCTCTCTTGGCTGACCTTGGTGGCAGACTGCATCTGCAAAAGATTGCAACGCCTTGCGCGCCTCAACTCGATAGTTGGCATCCTCTGCCATATACCAAGTGGCCCCAACATCACTGGCTCCTGGCACCTGATCAGTGGCCTCTTGGTTTGCAGTTTCAGTAGGGAACTCCCTGGTTCCGCCTGTCTTGGAGCCTGGGGAGCCACAAAACAGGGGGTTGGTCTGACTATTGCAGGCATGTTGCAGTTGCTGGAAGTGCTGATCTTTGTCACATCGATACTCGTGTTGTGAGGCACTCTCTTGCTGTGTTGTTGAAGAATGCTCATGGATATCGGGGGGAGAGTCACTCAGGCCTGCATGCGGTCTGCAAGGATGCTCACTCGGCGGCTGGAGAGTTGGATGTGCAGCTTGCCGGAGAGAGGGCGCAGCCACTGGGCGCAGCTCCTCTTGCGGCTGCACGGAGCTTGCGTCTCGTGAAGGGATCTGCGCACGAAGTCCTATGTGCTCGTTGAGGTCTTGGCCATCCAGCCCATTAGGTATGGTGGAACTTTGCTCAGGGCATCCATGAGCGCTCACAGCTCGGTGTACCGGCGGTTCCAACCGAACAGAAGTAGTCTGCATTGCTTTGGCAAGGGTGGAGGAGGGAACTGCGCGGGCAGGCTCTGCTTGTGCAAGGGAGGACACGTCTCCTGTGGTATGGGAGGTATTGATGCCTCCCCGAGAGGGATCAAGATAGTCTGAACCTGGCAGGTGCTGAGGGTGTTGCTCAAGGCCACTGTGATCCGAAGGAGGAGCATGGCCGCTTGCCGCAGGGGCCGCGGGGAGCCCGCATTGAGCATGAGCAGGGATTGCGGAGAAGGCACTGCGGGGAAACTCGGTACGCTCAGGGTCGTGGTCGACACCTATAGTACAGGAAAATTGATTGACAGGGCGGCATCCATTGGGCGGGCAATGCAAGATGGGAGGTACCATCAAGGAGGACCTAAAGGCCAACTGCCACCAATGTAGCACTGTGTGGATGTCCTCAGGACTTGCTGGAAACGTAAGTAGTAGGGCATCGCCGTAAAACAACTCACCTGACTGCTTTGTTGGCGTCGCAGCGCTGAAGGGCGCGGAGGCAAGAACCGAGGAGAAGACTTGCAATGCCAGCAAAGTGTGGGCGTCATCCTGAGTCAAGCGAAGGCCAACTTCGGGTTGGACCGGTACCAACTGTAGGAAGTTGGGTGCGTCTTCCGCAATCCTAAGCTCCCAACCAACGGCTTGCATGCATCGAACGGGCAGTGAGAGCAATATGTGGCTCAAGGCAGCGTTGTCACCTCGCATCCCGAGCCATGGCCATTCAGCACCAGACTCGGCCTCACGAACAACTTGCTCAAGCAGTGCGCCCGGCAAGGTTGGGCGGCCAACTTGAATGTCAGCGTCCTCGGTGTAGACGACCGCCACAAGTGGCCAAGGCGAAGATGGGGCCAGGACAGCACCCAATAGGTCACACATGTACGGGATTTGACCCTCGTATGATGGCACATGCTGATAAGTTCGACTGAGCTGCTGAAGCAAGGTCGGCTGGCTGGTGTGCAGGACATACAACCACGAGGGAGTGTGCAGTAAGAGGGTCGTCTCCTGAGGCGAGCTGGTTCTGCTCAGGAGGTGGAGCAAGCTGAGAGAAGGAATCGCATCCACAGTGACAGTGGTGAGGCCGGCTGGAGAACTGGCGGCTGCGTCCAATCGGGCTTCACTCGACGCCTGCGGGAACCAGGGCTCGACGGCCTCCCTTGGGCTTAGCGTGGCTGCAGAAAAGACTTGCACAAGCGTTTCTCCCCCGGTGCTGAGAAAAACCTGCTCGTGGAACAAGTCGACTTGCGAAAGGTCCTTTTGAGGGCCTGGTGCCAAGTTAGGGAAAGCCGAGAGGAGTTCTGCCACATCTCGGCGATGACTCAGTAGCCAGCCTTCGGGACAAGGCAGGATCAGAGAGTTGTTGTTGCGTATGCGGGAGGCAACAACCCTATGCAAGAGCTGTGAAGGCGGGCACGGCAAGATGTCTGCCTGTAGAGCTCGAGCCCCTTGAATAAGGGCGACCGCTGCATGGGCGGGACTGATGGCGTTGCCTGCAAACCTCCACGCGAGCTCTGGCGAAGAGGGTATATAGGTCGGCCGGCTGACTGCGTGCATCGAGTGTATCTCGATCGGTGAGAAGAAGCGCACGTCTTCGCCCTGCTTTAACAAGTGTCCGTGAATACCAGATGCACGCAACAAGCGCTCCGGCAGAAGGTGCTGACCTCCATATGCCGCGACAAACGTAGGCCCTTGCTGCATGGGTCGCTTGAAACGAACTCGGTCAAGCGCTTCACTATGGCCGGTGCCCTTGGTTGCTGGGAGGTACCAGGGGTCAAGGTACAACTCCATGACCTCAGGGGGAAGGCGAAGCGGGAGAGCCAAGGGTGCGGGCAGGTTGAAAAGGGCTCTGGCTGCCACTAGGGACGGGCGAGGCGAAGCGTACCATGTGATTGGCGGCACGGGTGGGGGTAAGAAACCCAACGGACTATGTACCCAAACCATTAAGTAGCGACACCTGCGGGTGGGCAAAACTGCAGAGACATCTACGCACGCATGCCAGGCGAGGGCATAGCCCAGTGTTCGGAACGCAGCGAGGAACAGTGGGTAGTCTTGGTGGCTCTCAAAGCCAGGTACCTGTTCCAAAAGTACCAGGTCGGGCTGGGCAAGGGCAAGAAACTTAAGGGCTTCAAGGATCAATGCTCCGTCAGGGTGCATGAGGCCGCCTCGGCTGCCTGCGACTGAGAAAGGCTGACAGGGGGGCGACATGCAGACTACGCCAACCGGGCGGCGGCATGCTATGGACCACCACCAACGGCTGGTGATGTCAGCTTCAATACACACTACTGAGGCTGCGTCGGGCGGTCCACTGCCAGGGCGCGTGTACGGAAGTTGCTCAAGTTCATCTGCGGTTCCAACGTGGGTCGAGGTCGGCATGTGAATGTACTGGCTAACTGTGCTGCACTGCGGATGAACATCGAGATGCCAACTGCAGGCGTAGCCTAATCCCCCTTGTCGGAGCCCCCACGCTGCCTGAGCCCATCCTTCGACTCCGCCGCTGAACAACTCTGCGAAGGAGAGGCGTGTGTCGCCGCTGAGTGGAGCCGATCCTGCGTAATGCGTTCCTGGTAGCTGCGCTTGCACTATCGCCTGGTGTTCGTGCTCCAAGACTCCAGCATGCAGGATGCGCACTTCAGTGCACCATTGGAGGTGCCCGAGCCACGCCGCTCGAGGGAAGCGGACCACGACCTTGCTGCAGGTTTGTGTCAACTGCTCCCAGCCTTCTGCGGTGTTGGTGGCTCGGTTGAGCAACAGTCCTTCGACGAGCACATCTGAGGCGACATCACGACAGGAGGCCGTGCGACTACTCAGGAGAATCCTAAAGGCACTCCTGCGTTCAAAGATCCTAGGTTGCACCTGATCTGTGAAAGTTACCAAGGCACTGAACTCATCAAGAACCCGTTTCTGTTCAAGGGTGAGGGACGGTTGAGGTTTTTCAGGGTGGGGATCGCCGGGATCAGTCATTGGGGGAGGAGAAACACGGCTCGATTAGCGGGACTAGACACGACTAGCCCGAACGGCGCTGCCCCTTGTAGGCTCGAACCAAGACGCTCCCAAACCCCAAACCCTAAACCCAAGACCCTAAACCTTAA
>OCZR010123636.1:0-10770 GCA_900234385.1 Anemonia viridis | reverse complement strand
TATTTTCATGAGACAGTAAAGAATTGAAACAATTTATAATCACATTTCTGCGATCAGAGTTTTCAATTCTGAGATATTCTGGATAATTTGTTGAGCTTATGGGACTTAGCAACGGTAACTAAGTCGAGTCGGAACCATGAATTATATAATGAGCTTTGAACTCAATGCCTTTATTTCTTCCCTTTGGAAACAGCATCCTCCTAGTGCTTCTAGTTGTGACAATAGTTGCATTGATCTCTCCAGATATCGTCTGGATAGTAGAATGAGAATCTCAATGATGTTTTGATTAGATAGATCTTTGTATTTCATCCAGTTTAATTAGGCATCGATGAGGTCAAAACAATTTGCTATCTGAGTTTGTGGCCCTACTTTACTCCGAGGGGGAGGGGGGTAAGTGAAAAAACTCCGTTCTACGAATTTTTAACTTAGGGCTGGTTTCTGGCGGTTCTGTCTGGATAGAGTGAGGAATTTCGTCTCCAGCAGTCGTATGTATTCATTATTCTTCTAATCAGTTGGATGTCGATATCCCGAAGTATTTGCTAAATCTTAGCTAGTACAGTGTTCTATCCTATACAATGTATCAGCATTTGTTTTAAAGAGTACTACAAGAAATTTGAGACACTTTTACAGGACAGTAGTTTTATTTTGTTGAGCTTTTGTTACATAGCAACGGTAACTAAGGGGGGTCGGAACCTCAAATTTTATTAAGGAGCCCATGAGGCATGAGGGTACCTCCGGTATCCATTACTGTATCCGGTATCCTGAGAGATTGCCTAAACCCTCATCTGGATTTTAAAGACTTCTAAAACTCGAAACAAAGTTATAATGCCCTAAAGAACACTGCAGCTTCATTACCAATAAACAATGTCGTTTCGTATACATCTATTTCAAAAAAGTTGTCTCTTGGAGATCCTGAAATCTGAGACCGAAATGAATTGTGGGCTGTGAGCTGTAAGTTTAAATGAAGGAAAGTGGTCGACTTTCTTTGTAATTAGTATTTTTAGTTCGTAACAAGTTGATATCCAAGTATGCCACCTCCCTTGAACGGTGAGCTCGGCCTTAGATTTCTGATTTCAGATTCCAGATATCCGATCGACAAAGTTTCTTTTTGGAAAATAGGCGTAAACAAGGTATTAGGTTATTACAATTCATGTTTCCTTACACTATATTACTTTAAAGAAATAAAGACATAGCTGCATCTTTATTAGGCATTCGTAATGTACGCGACGTTAAGTTGAATTGAAGCTAAAAAGTCGAATCGGACCGCGTAGACATATAGACAATCTTTTCACAAAAGCACTGCGCGATGAAAACCAGAAATTCACGGTATAAAAAATTATTTTCATTCTGGCGTTTATTTGAGCTATCTTACATTTTTTTGATCGACAAGGTCACGTGACCAGGTCCTGGAAGCTAGGGCTTATTAAGTCCGAATATACAACCAGATATCTCGACTTTTAACATATTTTATCATCCCAGGCCTCTTAAAAATCGATATCAGGCACTACGGGAAAAATTCGTTCAAAAATATAAAAATATCTAATTAATAATAACGCGTTTGTTTTTACTATTGTAAACGTCAGGAAGAACTCTTAGGCGGTTCTACAACTGCTTTTATAAACATAGTATCGTCCTTTACGTATTCTCCTGAGTCAAGTGCTTCATGAGGCACAAAACAAGGGTTTCCAATTCCAAGGTTCTCCTTGACAGAGGGTCGATTAAAGACAACTTTAATGTTCGGCAAAGATCGATTCGGGCTCAACTGATGTACCCTGTGGTTCTTCTGTTCGCTTTGATCAGTAAGATAGAATGTTATTTTTTGTTTAAAAGGCCAGTCCAACAGTGCATCGTATTCTCCTTTCATAATTATGATGTAGAGCGATAAATGAGAACCTTTTCCCCTGTCTCGACCGTTCAAATACGCCTTCAGTCGCAGCTTGTAGCCGTATTGTGAGGTATAAAAAGGGGGACTGAATATGGCTAACTCCTCTGACGAAGCCACAGCTTGTTCGAACTGTTGTTTGTAGTTAGTAATTTTCCATATGAATATTCCATTTGCGCACACGCTTCGGCTTTCGTTTTCACGTATTTTGTGACAGGCCATGTTCAGGTGAGAGTGGACTGCGCAGCGGTAATGTTCTTCAAGCCCGTCACGTTTGCCCTTAAAAAGATGTAAAGATCAATGTGACTACTGCATAGGACAATCAATCAATCAAGCAAACAAAGGGCGGATGGATGGATGGATGGATAGTTGAATATCGTTGAATGGGTGGGTATATGGATGGATAAATAATGATAAATGGATAGGAATGAGATGGATAGGGGAGGGGGCGTTAAAGGGATGAATAGATAGATGGATGGGTAGATAATGATCGAATGCAATCAATGCAAGACATGACAAAACCCAAGCAAAAAGATCAAAACATGAACGTAACTTACTCTGAATGGACAGCCGATGTCTCTGTACAAACAAGGATGTACTGCTAAAGGGCACTCCCCCATGTGAAACGTCATCTAAACAATACATGTGGGATCATATGAGTACTACTTGGCAATGAGAACGATGACGTCAAGGTAAAACAAAGAGAAGCCAGTATTCTACTTCGAAACCGCGTGGAGTGGTTCCGCAATTATTTTCCCAAGCCTAGAGCTCATATATATAAGCGTTTAAAAGTGCGCACTTTACCTATCAGTGCACTTTATTGGTATTCAAAACTATAGAGCTAAAAAAAATTGAATTAAGTTGACACAAGCGTGAAAATGGAAGATCGGACCGTGCATAGACGTCTGTCTTGTCTCGAAGACCGCGCACTACGTTAGGCCTGATACTTACCTCTTCTCTTGGTATGTCTTTTGCCCCACATTTATTAATACATTCCATTGGAAGTCTTTTGCATGTTTTCATGTGAATCTATCAAAATAAAACAGGATCATGATCAATGCAAGGTCACCGTTCGGCTCGCTTCAATGCAAAGGCACGGCTACCATTCAAGATGGCGCAGGAAACTGTGAATTAAGGGGACTTCCGATAATGTAATAAAGGCGCAGAATCTAAGATGTGGCATCTTCTCGTTTTTTCTCCGGGCGGATTAACTGACACAAAAATGATCAAATCAGTCGTACTTTAAGATAAATAATGTAAACGCAGCGGACAGCGCTTTCTCCACGTTGTCATTCTTAGACACCCACCCATGCACACATTCCTTTTGGTCTCTTACTGAGGAAATCCCAGAATAAAAAAACCCTATCGTTTATCATCCAGTCTCATCAGTTGTTTGTAGCTTTCTATTGATATACTAGCCAGTTAGTTTAAAAGGAACGCGGACCGTGGCATGGGAACTAGGAAGACTTTCCTACCAATATTCGAGCATGCGCAGTAGGTTTTCTTCAACTAACCTTTCCATCTTTATAGGTGTACATTTCAGAGCAGAAATGACACGATACAACCCTCCATTTACATTTGCTAACGAGGTGATATTGTAAATTCTTTCGTGTCATGACCTCGTTGCATTCTGGGTTCGTACAGTGGACGTCTTCGTAAGCGCAATTCTTAGTGTGTTCCTGGAAAAAAAATAATTGTGATCTTAAAATCTTAAAAGTTGATGAAGACAAGTGATAAACAGTTCAAACAACGTTGATAAAGGGTAATCGTCGATCTGAGACCGATAGGAATTGTGGGAGTTTATTACGAATTATTATTATAATTTTATTACAATCACGAATGTATTATTATAGTCACATCTGAATGGTACTGAATCACAAATACTAGTATGTCAGAGGTAAGTATTTTAGGCATGATTAGAACAATGCATTCTTAATTTGATAGACTTTCTACAATCCCTATCGGTCTCAGATCGACCATTTCCCATATTGTCAATGTTATTTGAAATAGATGTACGAGTCTCGTGTTGTGGTAGTACATTCCCCTCTTATCTCTGTAGCCTCTGGCTCGATTCCTAAATAGTACCCTCCTCTCCTTTGATTCGAAGATTTTATCCGCAGGTTCCCTGTTCCTCAAAACTATCCAGTGCGTTAAGGCCCAAATCAGTCTCTAAAATTTGCCCCCTTAAAATAAGTTTAGAGGTTAACTGGTACGGCATTCAATCCTTTTATGTTTTGCTCACTATCAGTGAAAGTTATTGAAGCTAACCCAATTGCTGGCCGGCAGATTCAAGAGGCCAAAAGGCCTTTACAACTCTTTACAAGAGGCCAATTCCTGCTATTTTTGTCAACATAATAAGCAAACACATGGACAGCCAATTTCATTTTAAGAAACCACTTCTGTACAAATATAGAGTTGGCTTTTACCAGGACTCGTTGACGAAATATTGCCAGCATCGCCTTCTCTTCGGTGCTTACGCTTTGGCTCTTTGATATCGAGGAATCCAGATTGGGCAACGGGTTTCAAATTTGGCCAATTCTTTAAGATATCAATAAAGTTTGAAGCAACACGTATATATATACGTTCTGTTAAACGTTTGGAGGTAAAACTTTGTAGTGTTGTCCAGTGAATCACGCAGTTGTGTCAAGAAATTAGATGAAAGTGAAACAGTGTAATTCCGATGCAACGCTGGATTGAAAAGTAGTTATCATGATTAACCGCATGGATGTTGAAGAACGCTTGAAACAACGCTTGTGGTTAGTCGTCCTCGTGCCACTTATGACCAGATGACCACTTATTCTTTAAACATGGCATTGACTATTTCAAGGGGAGGCTTAAAAGCCATGCGTTTTGAACCACAAGATATCTGTTAATCAAGTGCTTGTTTTATATATTAAAAATGCGTCGTCTTTGGCAGACTCTCTGTTCAAATACTACGCGTCGAGTTTATCACCCAAATTATTTTCGCTTTTTCTTTTGTTTATACCTTATTGTATTTGAATGAACACATGATCTAAGGGGCGACTGATTGGTCATCTACATTTGTGGGCAAGCCAGAGTATCCTTGCAGTAAAGCGGCTTAATTTGAGTTTAAGAAACGGTGAAAATTAAATTTACAGTTTACGTACAGTAATTAATAGTCGCTTAAGGGATAATACAGAGGCAGAAACTCCGCACGTTTCTGGTTTCGTATGAGCTGGAGTATAAGTTAGTTTGACGTAGGATCCGAAGATAACAATGAAAATGGAACAAGAAATTAAAGAAGGAAGGAAGGAAGCAGAAAGAAATCTTTATTGTTGTGCGAGACACACGCACAGCTAAGCATGATTACGCAGTTAGAACTCGACGTGTTCTTCCGTGTTTTCGTTCGTGAAAGTCCTTCAGTTTAAAAATGACGAAATAAGAGGAGAATGAAAAATATTAATCAAAGACTTTCCTTTTCGTTTTAGGTTCGATAAGCTGTAAAATGTAGACCTGAAGTAGCTTAATAATTCAATGTATACTTTTGATTTCCATCTGTACGCAAGTGAACTGAGAAACTCGGATAATGAACAGTTAAAAATTCAAATATTCTGCTATACAGCGAATTGCTTCCATAAAATTGCTGTTTTTTTGTCACATAGCCGTCATATTGGTTGTCTTTTTCTTTTAATAGTCTTTTTTGTTATATGGTCCTGCTGTTTTTTCAGTTCTAATTTCATTTTCTTGGGAATTATTGAAGTCGAGAATCAGCAATAGTGGCACTACAGTGCGAAGTAGTTATGTCGCTAAGGATTGCCATGCCAGAGATTTCGATTTCGACACCGATATTCGAGGATTTACCGACTGATCAAGAAGCTTGAGCAAAGGACAAGGGAAAAGTTTTTCCTTCAGACTGTTTATTCTGTTCATTCATTGAATAATAGTTAGAAAATCTTACCTCGATATAGCTCAATTCGCCAGTCCAGTCACATTTTCTTTTCCAATTGATACATTTGACGCCAAGACTAAGAATGGCTCTCCGGGCAGCTTTGTCCAAAAATACCTAGGTCATGCAAAAACCTCGTTAAAAATAATTGAATTTTCAATTGAAATATTGGTGACAACTGAACTAAGGAATTCTGGGCTTAAATTAGTAAAATTAAGGTGAGAAACCGAAGAAGAAAAGAAATATACTCAGACAAATGTTGGAGATGTTGATGATACGAAAAGTGTGTATGTTTGTGTGTTGCTAGGATTTACACGTAATGTTCTACTCGATCGTATATTGCCCTAGCGGATAGCGCTAACAAAGCCCCACTCTACTGATTTCATATCACATTTGAATATTTTAAATTTGACCTGAAAATACCCGCGCGCCACGACAAAAACGCTTGCTTTCAGCCACCATGCTACAGCGATCTGCTACCAACCTGGTGTTTCACAATAACTGCTCGTGACTTTTGAGTTGATTGTTAAATTCTTAAGTAGTTTTTGTGGGAAGTTATCTTAGTTTTGTATCGGCTGTTATCTCTGATATTGGATGTTTGGAAACATTGAAAAAATCAATTCAAATTCTATTCAAGTGAAGTCCTGCTTGAGGAATTCCAAGCGAAAACCATTTCAATGTTAAGTTCAGCACTGTTCGCTGCTTGAATACATGCTTGGGAGATGGGACTATTGTGATTGTAGGAAAGGAAAAACTATGGAAAAAACCTACACTTTTTGTTTCGCTATGACTTATCGTTACGTTAAGACAATTAATTATGAGCCAGAATATTGTGGTCAAAACACGTGGTGACAGAATGCTGACAGCAGACTAAAGCAATCCTTCCACTGATTCAAAAATCCTGAAAACTGCATGCCAAGACCGTTACAATGTACCAAGTGAAAACAAAACAATGAATTCAATATACCTTTTGCAATTAAGTGTTTTTAGTTTTTTTTTCGTACGTATTTTGAAAAATTGGCTAACATTCGATACATGTTAAATAAAATGTAAACTCAACTGTTATACTTTGTCTAGTACGGTTGATATATAATAAATGGCATGTCTACTATTTTTATAAATGTCATGGAAATCCATACCTTTGTAGAGGAGATTGGTTTTCTATCCATAGGGCATAAAACAGGGCTTCCTTGCCTATTGACAAATATTAATGTTTCAAATTCAGTGAAAATAATAAGAATTAGGCTCACTACTTACATATATATATAGACTTTTTCAATGTGAAGTCCTAACCATAAACAAAGATATACCTTTAAATAACCTTTGTAAGAAAATGATCGAGTTGATCTTTGTCATTTTTTGTGGGGATTTGCGTACAATTTACTCGTATAAGTCAGTCGCTTGCACGAGAATGAACACTTTCGATTTTAATATCAAAACAAAACACAATTTTTTTTTACGATTTGATAATTCCATAAATTAGTCTAAAATTCAAAAATAAAACTATGCATTTTGGAAGCCGTATTTTATATCAAGTCGCCAGTTTTGAAACAGCATTATCGAAAGATTCCCCTCTTTTTCGATACTACCAAGAATATAATTTGGTATATATATACTTACCGTCGTTTCAGTTCTTGAAGACAAGACTGGCAAAATCTATGGCCACAATCTTCGATTTGAATCGGATCCCGAAATGCTAGCTGACAGATAGGACATTCATATTCTTCTGGTAAAGGTTGAAGAAATTCGGCTTCAAAACCTCCAGTTACCCGATCCACTCGATCCGCCATCATCGAGAGAATTTTTCAAGTCGATCGTTCGGTTTCGCTTCTTATCATTTGTCAGATCGAACTTGGATTAATAAATACTATGACGTCGAAGTCATTTGAATTATTCTTTCGCTTGTCTTGGAAACCGAAATGTCAACAGCCGAAAAGCATAATAAGTAGCGGAACATCTGCTGAAGGTCCTCAGGCTGGCGCCATCGCGTAAAGCATTATGGGTTATTTTATGGGCATATTTCTCAAAATCTTACTCTTATCTGTAATCCTCGATCAATTTTTCCAAAACATATTAAAACATAGAAGATATAAATTCTTCTGAAGATATTTATTTGGGCTGCTATTCGTTTTGTAAATTTTTAATTAGCTTTGGAGTGGAATTTCAAAATGAGTCTAGCTAGCGAGATTCATTATCCTAACGAACCAACTGCTGGAGTTATATACATTTATTTAGCAACACGGTTATTATAGACTATTGTTCTTTGAAGTCATTAAGTGTTCTCCAAACAGGTTTTATTCCTTCGTTTTTATCTTATGCACCAGGCTGACATTATTTGTTTGGTTTTTGACCACATCTGAGCCACGTGGCTCTGAACGATAAGAGACCATGGTTATCGAGAATGAATGTTGTTTAGCTGCTCAGAAGGGAAGCTGTGCAAACAAATCTACGTCTGGCTGACTTGGAAAAAAATGAAAGAAAACTGATTATATTTAAGTTATATTTGAACTAGATTACAGGGCCGGTTGTGCTAAAGGCATATTTGTTAATGAAAATCAGGATATGTAGTAACAGTACGTACAACATCAGACTTAAATTAATAAAAAAATCATGACGTCTTCAAATTTAAAAAAAAGTTAGTTGGAATCAATATGGAAAAAATATTCTCAGTCGAGAATTCGTGAAACATAATTTTTTTTTAGGGCAACGATAAGAAAGAAAGGAAATATAATAACGCGGTGAAAAAAAGATATATAAAAAAAAAGAAATAAAAACGGGCTACATTCAAACGGTAAATTTTGTCATAAAAGAATTTAATTCTGTCAATATCACATTCTATCCAAAATTAGAAAATTCAGACCAAGAACCTGAAATGGACATCCATCCCACGCTTATTCTCTACTTCTAAGACATTGTTCACAAAGCGGAAAAATTGATCATTGTAGCAGAAATGGCATTGTTACCAATAATGTAAAACTTGAAAGTAAAATCAACAATGTGTCGAATACGTGACAAGACGTCTTGCGGAACTGAAACCGATAGAATTCAACGATTCTACCGTACTAAAACTCAACTCGGAAATATATATATTTCTTTATGTTGTGTCTATTTCACTCAAAAGATCTTTAAAATGTGGTCAACCAAATCACACAAATCAAAATAAAATGTGTTCATAATATTTAAGGTGAAGTGCGCCCCCCATGCAGTTAAGCACACTTTTAAACTAGTACCATTATTTATATCCTTGTTAAAGTTTGAAAAGAGTTTGTGCTTTTAATTATGAGGCAAGCGAAGCGAAGCTCACACGTTAGTCAATTAGTTAAATTCTGTTTGGCCGTGGTTGATTAATATTTTAAGCCATCACATGGCACGAATATTCAACATTTTTATCTTTACATAGGGCTTTGGGTTTAAAGGAAAAAAAACGAAATCAAAGATTCCCCTTGAAAAAAATGAATAGGCAACTAGACTGAGTGGCCTGTCCCTCGGATCTGATGGGCAGAGCATGCATTAGACAGAAAATTTCATATCATGTACTAATTGGACAGATGATCATGTTGTATTCAGAATCCGCTTCATGATAATAAATAAATAATTAATAATAATATTAAAAGGATACGAAGACAAACCACAAAAGGATACGAAGACAAACCATACAAAGGGCAGACTACAAATTAAGTTCCTTTCAGTTCAAATGGACGTGCGTACCAGGTAGGGAAAGGGATTAATTAGCTGTAGGTCTATGCCTTAAGGTTAGAACATGATTCTATGTAAGGGTGGATATGATGGGCTTTGCAGATGCCTCGAGGTAATGTCACGGTGGGCCAGAATCGATCATTTTTGACTGAATGAATTATTGATTTGATTTTGAATGAATAAATGGATGGATGAACAGAATAAACGGATGGATAGATGGATGGATGGATGGATGGATGAATAGAATAAACGGATGGATGGATGGATGGATGAATAGAATAAACGGATAGATGGATGGATGGATTGATGAATAGAATGAATGGGTGAGTGAGTGAATGGATGGATAGATGAATGAATGAGAAGGAAGCAAGGAATAAAATAAAAAATCCTTTATTTCCATATCAACTATATCCACACCAAGTTTATCAGACGAGTTTTCGACTAAAGCTAGAGTCTGGATCACAATAAGTCAAACAGGAAGTTATAATACCTATGTATAAGAAAGATCAACTTTCAAAGAATTACTCATTGACTTAAAAGTTTAAACCTTTTTGTACATATATTCATATTCGTTATTTTACATACTGTACTTCTAGTCCACATCTTTGTAGAAGATTGACAATACATTCAACAGTTGACATTCCTTTGGACAAACAACAACCTTTTGCTCTCCTTCCACTTGTTCAACAAGTCCCAGGCTCTCAAGAAACAGCTTAGCTTGTGTTCCCTTTTTCCACAGGGAGACCAAAGGCTCTTCTTTTGGATTTAACGATTTCCAAGGCGCACAAACACATCCCATTTGAGTGAAAAACTTAAAAAATAAAATAAAATGAAGTTATAAAAAGAAGATACAAAAGTGACTAGTGTTAATGATTTCTGCATGAAAAGAGCCGTTGTAGTGTACATATATATGTCAGAAAAAGGTTAGCAAAGTTTTTAGTTTCCTGTTGCATGTTGCATACTAAGCCTGAGATGCATTATGGATGATGATGTGACATCAGGTAATCAAAGGTCACAACAAGATGGAATTTTACCCAACATTTGTCTGCATATCATTCTTTCATATTATTTTTAAAAGAAGGCGGCATTCTATAGAAAAATGAACCTACTGCGCATACAATTACGCAACTAATCGCAAAGACACCATGAAGCAGGAAATCGGACGCTATTTTCATCTATTGCTTGTTCTAAGGCCCAGTTCAGACGTCGAACTTTTGCCGCGTCGAATGTAATTGCCTCAGATGTTGAGCTCTATTTTCAGAGAAACTAATCAAAGTATTGTATA
>OCZR010123202.1:0-28908 GCA_900234385.1 Anemonia viridis | reverse complement strand
AAATTATTCACTCTCAGTCTTGAATAGGGTCCCTAAAATGCCATCATGTCTTACATAGGGTATGGTTTTCGATAATTTAGGTGTCTTAAATAGGGTCAGGGTTCGAAAGGTCCAGCGGCACGTCCCTATCAGAACCAGAGTCCAGTACCCCCCGGGGCTTACACGTGAAAGTATAGTCTCCCTCACAGCCGTTTTTAGTTTTGGGCCCAGTTTTCTCTCGGGCTAAAAATGGCTGCAAGGGAGACTAGTGAAAGTATCACTGCAGTTCAAAAAATGAAGTTATCAGCACTATGTAGGAATGCAGCTAAATTTGAAGGACAAAATAGTAGGTTCCAACTCTCAGGAGATTGGAATTTTTTTATTTTGTACTTCAAATTGAGCTGCTTTGATGTCACATGAAAGGGGTCTGCAGGTATACTCCGACGATCAAGGGATATCAAGACTCCTTCTATAAAAGAGCCCTACTCTCTTTTAACCTCCTTCCCCTTGATAACCAAAGAAGTGAATCAATTATTCCAACTAGTCCTGAAATATACTGTAAAATGTCCCTGTTATCACAGTATGCAGACAAGCTATATGGGAGCCAGTTTGACAGCCAAGCTGATAAAAATGAATCTAGTGAAGAAGAGGATATTGAGCAGGCTATTGCAAAGGAGACACAAGACATGAAAAAAGACTTTAGGAGATTTCAGTCAGTCAAAAGTGGAGCGAAAAATGTGATATTTGTACGGGCTATGCTTCCTGAAGATGAACATCCAGATCGTTTAGTGCATGGAATTCTGACAGATATTCTGGAGAATGGCTACCAGAAGACAAGGTAATTGGATTTTGGCTATCCTTTGTGTTTTTAGGTACTAGATTGATGGATGTGTGGGTACAGTGGCTTGTGGATGGTCAAGGGCTGATTCAGATTTTTGTTCAGGGTGGGGTGCAGGGCACAAAATCAGCCTAGGGGAGGGGGAGGCCAACCCTCAGAATCAAATAAAGAAAACATTAATTTGTATTGGGTATCTTCAAAATAGGAGGACAAAGTTGCTCTGAGAGGTGGGTACACACACCTCCCCTGGATCGGCCCCTGTGGGTGGATTTGGGGTAGGGATAGATAAGTGTATGAATGAAATGATGGGTTAAGGGTTAATGAATAATGCTTTCTTGAAGTCACTTGGATGATCATGAAACAATGGTTTGAAGTTGAGCTGCAGGTTGGCCTTGATAAATAAAAGAATCAAGTTCACTCTCAACTTGGAATCAACGTTTCATGATTATCCATGCAAAATTGAGCTGATTGATAGAAGGGTGGATTGGTTAATGGATTGGTTTGTGAGTAGATGAATAGATGGATGGAGGGATGAATAAAAAAAAGTTGAATACCAGTATTGACAATTTTCAGGCATTGCCTACGATTTCTTCCTATTGGAGTGTGTTGCTATGCCAAGAAAGAAGAGATAGAAAAGGCTGCAGAAAAATATTTTTATGAATACTTCTTTGCTGATGATGCCCAGCCAACCAAGGTGAATATATTCAACAGGGTTTCCATAGTCAGGGAAAAGTCAGTGAATTCTGAAATTTTTTCAAGGTCAGGGAATTGTCAGGGAAATTTGAATTTGGTCAATGAACTTTTGCAATTTACCCAAAAGTCGGTGAAAAGTCAGGGAATTTCTGTCAGACCTCACAAAATCATTTTAGATTCAGAAACCTTAGTTAGTCTTTCTGTGGATGAACTCCTTGACGTATAGATATATAATTTTTCATAAAGTCAGTCACAATGTATGTGGTCATTGAAAAATGTTTTTTGGTTAGGGAATTGTCTGGGAATTTTATTTATCCGGACAAGTGGGAACCCTGATAAAGGAAAAACGTTGTAACTGAGTGTGCCAAGATGTTGTAGCAAACAATATCCATAGTGGACTTGCTTGGTTTGCATATGATGGAATAATGTGACACTGTACCATATGCATACTAAACATCATGACTTACAGAATATTAGACTCTTCTTTGCTCTCATAGCCTCAGAAACAGAGAAAATAATATAAATTTTGGCAAGTCTATGTTTTTTATACCCAAGCTAGACTAGTACAAGTACTAAGTGTGGGCAAGAGATCCCATCCATGTATAAATAACATTTTAATGTTTGGCAGGGCTTGGTTATGGGGTCTTCCTTAACTCCAGCATACAGCAATAATATTTTGTAATTATCATTGAAAAAAGTTATAAAATAACGTTTTCATTTTCAGATTTGTGTGATATACAAATCAAGAAATAATGACACAGTTCATCGTGATGACATTGTTGGTACCCTTGCTCGCTTGGTGTTGGATTCTGGGAAAGACCACAGTGTTGACCTCAAGTATCCTGACCTGACTATTTGTGTTGAAATTATCAGGGTGAGCTTTATGAAAATTGAATAAATTTAGGAAAATTTGGGAATCGCAGTTGACAGTCATAGTGGTAGGTAGTGCATTTGCCTCTTTCATCTGGGGTCTCAGGTTTGATTCCTGGAATTGATATCTTTCTAACTTGTGAGTAGAGTTTGTAAGGGCTTGTCTCTTCCTTGGTTCAAGAATTTTTATCTGGCAGTGCATTCTCCAATATTTTTCTCCCTCCAAAAACCTAACAAACTAAATTACAGTTTGATCTATGAGTATAAGTAAGTAAGTTGAGCCACTAATTTTATGGTTCACGGTCCTCTTTGTTTTCCTGATCTGTCTTGATTTGTGACGCCATACACTATAAGTATGACTAAACATTTCCTTATAACTTCACAAGGAAAGGATAAATTCTTGCCAAAACAAAACAGTGTTTACGTTACAGAATTTCTAAAAATGCTATCGTTTAAAAATAGGTTAAAAGACTGAACATAATTTTCAGTTTTGAATTAAACATTTTAATCAAACACAGCAGAACAATAGACTTGGTGGATCAAGGAATTCTATAGCACCGTGAACCATAAACTTTACTAGTAACAGCCTGAGAAAACATGTCCTTTTGCTCCTCATCATCCCCGATAATGATGAATAAATTATTTGAATACACACAAGGATTTTCTAGAAGATGGCCATTAAGCTTACATGTAACTTTACGGTAACTTAACTCTTTTGGGGTGAGGAGCTAAAGGTTGTTTGCTTTCTCAGGTTATGACTTTCAACAACCAGCCTTTTTAAAAGCAAGTTCAGAGTAATTGATAAAATTCTCGAAAACGTTTTTGTTGGGGTATTTTTTAATAAAAACTCTCTTGACTTTTATTTTATTTAGAATATTTGCTGCCTCACTGTGGTGAAAGATTTCCACAAGCTAAAAAGATACAATATACAAGAGGTCCAAAATGCTGCCATCAAGAAGGATCCTATCAAAGAACCACAAATCACAGAAAATACAAAAAGCGAGGACAAAATTGTTAATCCAAACTTGTCTGAGAATAATGCTGGTGGTGAAAACAGAGAAGACGACAAACAAAAACTGCAAAATGTTGATACAACAGCTGAGGATAAAGAAACAAAAGAAGAAGTGGAAACAGGACCCAAAGATGCAAATGAAAATGTAGAAACTAAAATAAAAGATAAGGAAGAGAAAGAGATGGGAGAAACGAAGATAAGAGATGAGATAGAACCCAGAGATGAGAAAAAAGAATGATATAAAAGAGAAAACTCAGATGTAGAGTCTACAGGTAATGATATGTCAGTGGAATTCTTATTATTATTGGTAGAGGAATCTACTAACAGTTTTATAATATTCTAATAATTTGTATTATCTTTGGAATTCTGATCATAATTATTATTGGTAAATCATTAGCAAATTGTTTATACAGACTATAATTTATTGGAAACCATTGAAAGGTGGTATTGTGTTTGGAAACCAGCTGTCAGGGGCTAGGGTCTTACTCATTACTCATAACAAGGGACTGCCATTGTGGATATTCTTGTCTGATAAGGGCTTTGGTAAGGGCAATAGGAGACTCTTCCTCATACACTGTACTCCCTAATATAATAGGAACAAAAACAAACAAAACCGACAGCAAGCATGGCTCTTGATCTCTAAGAATCTTTTCCCATGCTTTAAAATATATTACCTTGTTTACAAAACACTTAGGAATGTTTATTTAATTCCAATGATGTCAGACCACTTGATACAGTCTGTATCCACCCTTCTTTTTTCCTGTTAAACCATCACAATACAGCATAATAATTTTGAACATTTTTTATTAATAATTCAACAATTTGCTCCACACATTTTGTACACTCTCAAACTATGATTATAAATGATACACCACAAACACCTACAGGTGTTGCTTTCCCTGTATCCCATTACTGCGATTTTCATAATTAGTGTAACATGGACAACGAAGATACGAGTTGCCCGTTGGAATTTGCTTTTTCCAGTCAAAAAATAAAAGGTACCAACTGATTATCATTGATTGGCGGCAGAGAAAATGCCATTTTGCATGTTGATATTTGAACTTCACTCTGCGTTATTATGAAAATCGCAGTAAAAGGTTTTCATGAGATGACCTCCTATGCAATGCACTGTACTGTATAACTATGTATAGCTGTGCATAGTGGACATTCATCCACTGTTAGTAGAAATGTGTTCTATGTATACTGAAGGTACACAACACTTTTGATACAAAAGGCATAGATATGATTGAAATTATCACTAGTTTGTGCAGGGGTTTGGTATAAAAAAATCCAAGTCAATCTGACATTTCTCTTTATATATGCAGCTTTGCAGCTTTTCATCTTCTATCCTTTAGGCACAGATACCTTGCTCATGAATATGATAAACATTTTAATTCATGACAGTTTTCATAGTTCTGCGACCTGTAACTGATTCCATGTGTCTGGAAATTTTTCTTTTATCAATTCAACTCACAACAGGCCAAGTTTATTCAGATTAAGTGATAAGCACATTCCTGTGAATAGACAACCCTTTTTTACACAGGAATTTCTTGTATGTTAACACATGAATTCAGAAAATTACAAACTATTACACTCATTTTCATAATTATGCGACCATCACAGCCCAAGATGTCTGGGTTTTTAGCTGCAGTTGATAAACAATAGACCTTTTTCCAAAATGGCGGGAAGAATTCACATTAATATAAATGAAACAATGAAAAATGAATACCAGCACTAAAAAGAGCACTTTGTATTTAGTAACCTAGGAAAGTTTAATGATATTTGGGGTTATATTGGCCGAGAAGCCTTTTTGGAAAATTGCCAGATTAACATAGAAATGTATGTCTGGGGGTATAGCGTATACTCCCAGACATACATTTGTCTGTGAATTTCCTGATTTTCAAAAAATGTTTTCTCGGCCGATATAACCCCTAACATCATAAAACTTTCCAAGGTTACTAAATTCAAGGTGCTCTTTTTAGAGCTGGTATTCATTTATAATTTAATTTCAATCTAGTTAAATTTTCAGCTGCTATTTTGGAAAAGGTCTATTTACTAGATAGCTTAGAATGTTGAAAATTTGATTGATGGTCCATTTGGTAGAAGCTAAAATCCCAGCTAGTCCTCTAGGTCACATATCTATAAGAATGGGTGCAAGAAAAATGTTTTTTTTTGGTGTGAGTAAATTTCTAGCTGAAAGTTACAGTATACCATACACTGACATCAATAATTCAGTTACTTATATGTTCTTGGGTTCCAAGAAAGTTTTACAGGTTCACATTTTCGGATTTAATGTTTATATACTAGATATATCAATGGGCTGTAACCATTGATTTAGAACTGTTTACTACAAGTAAATTCTAAAAATGCTATGCTAAAATATATAATATATATACCTATTTTAAAAAGTTGATGACAATAGCTACATTCAATATATCAAAACTCTAGGTTTCTCAGATAAATTTATCGAAATTGTGCATGTTAAATCTCAGTAAAACTTGTAGGTTCTATTATCAGTAATGTTGTTTCTAAAAATGCAGTGCCTGATTCATTGTATTGCTAATGAGTAGAAACACTGTGTACAGTTTTGAAATAGTAAATATGTACCTTTGGTAATAAGCATGATAACTGTACATCTTTGCTGTACATGAAGCATCAAGGTACTAAAGTTACAATACTAGAATTTTAAGATATGAATGCAGCTTACAGCAGATTCAGGTTAAGCATTTAAGGGTGCCATTCTTCACGATTGTTAAATCTTTGCAGAATCCTAGACATTTCTAGGCAGCTGGCAACAATACAGTGCCCGAAGCATTCTGCAAGTTTGATCAATGGTTGCAACGATTGAGACAAACAGCACCGTTAAATGCTCAACCTGTATATATCAATCTAAAGCCTATAAACAGACTTCCTAAGTTATTAAAATATAGGTTACCGGTACTTAAGTATGATTTATTTAATCTTATTGAATTGGGTGCACCTATCTTGGGTGACCTATCTTGGGTGTCTACAAGAAGTGAGTGGACTTTGTCAATTTTTTCTTCAGTTTTTGAAAATCCAGTATGGAAATGTGTAGATTCCTACAAATGCTACATTAATTTCCTAGTGACTTACGTAGGATCATTAGTGGGAGTTGTGTTAACCCCAAGAATCAATATTACATGTACCAAGGGTCTGTGTTTCTCAGAGTGCAACTAGTTACACAAAAGGTGCAATTACTCCAATTTTTGAGGCTACCATTAAGGCATTCTTCAGCCATTTCATTCAGAAATAATTTTTTGTTTTAATAAATGGTTGTATAATGTTTTTGAGAAGACATGAAAATAATGGGTATGCGAGAAAAACAGAAAAGAAACTTGCAATATTCATAAATTGTATTCTAAAGTGAATGACATACATTCATGAGATTTATATCGGGAAAACATAGCAATGATAAAAGTCATCGTTAACTTGGTAATATTCCATATAACTTGTTAAAGTTCAGGTCAGCAATAAACTTCTAGCTTCCCAACTCTTTTCTTAAAGTTATAAAATACAGTTATAAATGGTACAAAAAACCTTAGAATAGTATTATATTATGTAACACACTTATTTTAAAATACTTTGATAAAAAAATACTGGATGTTCAACACAGGTATTTTGAAACTACTTGAAACTAGCTAATTATTATTTAAAAAAATAATTTAACTCATGATTTCTCTGACAGTCTTTAATAATAATATATAATCACGGGCACTCATTTTTTGTTAACTTGTGGTGATAACAAGTTATATGTCACTTGATTTCAAGTGCTTTTAGACAAGACAATGTTCATTGTGAACTTTTTTATGTTTAAATCTGCTGTGCTATGCAGTCTCTCTAAAGGCCGATTTACATGTTACAACGTTTGCTTACACCATCCTTATAACTTGGCTACACCTGTCGTATGCAATATTGTTGTGGGGTTTTAAGAGATGATTTAAATTCTACAACTGTCATAGCCGAGTTGTAAGGATGGAGTAAGCAGATTGCATACGACGGCCTGCTACAAGCAATATAATATTGAGCTTGATTCTATTCCTTGCAGTACGTGATGGTGACAATTAAAGACATTTGAAAAAGCTTTTGATACATGCTACTTGAAACATATCAGGGGTTTCAGTAGAAGGCAGCTGGTTACTCAAACCTCATACTGCCAGCCATCTTATTCTGTCTCCAATCAATGTGAAGTAAAATTAGGGGGCATTCATCTACTTCAAATATTATTCAAACCGCTGAGCATGCATATGCATTATTTTTAAAATAACATCGCTAGCAAAGTTGCAAGGAAGACTGCCTTGTATAACAGCACCTAGTATATAGAAGATGTCACTGATTTCATCAAAGGATGGGGGACCTATTAACTATGGTCATTTGGTTTCTATATTCTCTGGAATAAGAACAGATATTGACCAAAGATGATGCATTTCTTTTTTCACCCATTTTATAGTCTTTTAACATTGGGGCTTGGTTTTACAGTGCATTTTACATACATTGTAACTTTTTCCCAGGGATTTCAAAGTTCATTAATTGGGAAGATCCTAAGTTGAAAAAATAAACCTAAAAAATAGGTTCAGTGCATAAACTGTGAACTTCAATTATTTGCTAAAATTTTGTTTTAAAGCAACAGAATGACATCCAGAACGTATGCAAGGGATTTTCAATGAATTTTTGAAATTAAAAAAATGTAATCAGCTTTGAAGAGCATGAAGGAATTTCATTTGGAAATTGTGGGCAAATGTTACAAATATGTACCGTATGTGAAATGCACTTTGAGGTAAAATAGCAATATGTATGCAGTTTGGTCTTATTCCAGGAAACTAGCAACTAAAATATTAATCCCTCAGTTTTAGTTAAATCATTGAGTAACAATATAATAAATAACACTCTATAATAATTGTAATAGCAAACTGCAAAATAATCTACCGTAATTTATTAAGAAAACTATCACTCCCGGAACACATTTTATTACCTTCATAAAACTCTAATGTCATCATGTTTGGTATAACTTCCATTCCTTACCCATTGTCAATGTAGGGATGTTGCATAAGACACCATATTTGACTGCATGTCAACCCATCCATACATGGAAGTGTCTGTCTGTCCTTTTGTCTGATTGACTGTCTGTCATCTGGCCACGTGTCAGTGACTTTTCGTGTTTGAGTTACTTTGTGAATTTTCTTTGTCGTTATCTTGAAGCTCTTGAAAATAGGAGTGCTGTATAGATTCACAAGCAGTTGGTCGACTCTTGGAGTTAAACACCAGCATTTTCTACACAACAGAGAATTAAAAACATTTAAGGGAAAATTATACACATCATTTGCTGCATTTTTCAAAATCCTGAAATTGAAGTGGAAAGTGGACATTTTTGAAAGCTGTGCACAATAAAATTTGTCAGATATCTGACAATCTTGGTACTGTTTTCTTGCATGTTGAAGGGCAAAATGTTTTGGTAGGAATATCACAGTGGTGCAAGTATCGAGCTCTGGAGTGATCAAATTTGGAGTATGACTAACTCACTGTAAATCAAGCCCTGAAACAATCTCTAGATTGATCACCTTTGAATTAAGTAAGAGACCTAACAAACTAGCCTGTGTGCATACAGATGATAAACTTGATCTACACAAAATAAAGGTCTAGGGTCTAGCCCATTTGATGCAAGTACAATACTTATATAACATCCTTGTTTCTTTATGGGATCTGATCAGGAATTTGTATTTCATCATCATGATTTTGACAGCACAAAACCAACTCGCTAACATGGCTCACAATATATAAAATTCTTTACTAAATCCTCTCTAGAACTAATATGCACACATTTTCTTTACCTTCATTAGATCAAACCCTTCTGAACACATTTCTGGGATTAAGTTTTCAAAGGGCTGCTGGGTGTAGTTGTGGAATGATGACCATGGTATTGACACACCTTGCGGCCAATCTGCTTGAGATGGTAATCCTATTACACTGGAGGGGGGGAAAGAATGCCTTCATTAGGGGGTGAATCAAAAATAATAATAAAAGGCAGCTGTGTAGTATTTAGCAAAAAGACCCATTGGAGCAAGTCGCAACGCAGCACCTCAATAGACGACTTGCACTAACAGGTCACATGACCACAAAAATGGAAAAATGAAACCCAGAAATGGAAATATCACTTCTATATCATTAAGAAGGCGAAGATTTAGTTCATAATGTGTACCGCAGGAGAAATGACATTAAATATAACATTGAACATTTTATAAGGATTTGTCTGGAAAAATGCACTTGATGGCAAAGGTGGCCAGCCAAAGCATTTCCCCATACGAATCCTTGTAAAATTTTCAATTTTATATTCCACACCATTTCTTCGTAAGTCAATATAATGAGCTTATTGAGATGCTCTTTCCATTTCTTCTTTCACTTTGACACAACTGCCCATTTTATGGGATTTGGTTCATGTGATTTGTTAGTCTTCAATTAGCAGGACAAAAAGATTTACCTAAAAATCTTGTCTAACTGATTCATTTCTGACTTGCCCTCAAACAAGGGAGCTCTGTTGTATAACTCAGCCATGATACATGCCACACTCCATATGTCCACTGCTGTGGCATAACAAGACTGGAGTAAGACTTCAGGTGCTCGGTACCACAACGTAACAACCTGGAAATCAACCACACAGATAATTTTTTTTATAGTTAATAAATCATACCTAGACACAGACGATTAAGACCAAAATGGAAACCAGAATATCATTATACATCATTTTCCAAAATCCTTTTCAGTCTCAGCTTTTCTTTTTCTGTTTTGAACCCAACAGTGATTTTGCCATTATTTAATAGACATGTGTGGTATCCAAACTAAACCTCAAAACATCTTTTCAATTTAAGAAAATTTTTTTCTTGTAAATAAGATAGTTAATTGTAATACCAAGGATTTCTTTTTAATAATATTTATATTACCAACATATTAAGCTCTGTGGCCATTGGAAGCAAATGATTTCTATTTGGGATCATGTTTACTTGGATATAATTATCAAGTAACATGGGTTGTAATTTAATCGCTGTTTAATGGTGTGGTCTAAAAACATGAACTTGTTTGTACAGATGCTTTGATTAGTATCCATTTTGTAACTCCTAGGAGTAATGACTTATACAAATGATTTCCTAATGACATAATGATCTTATCTCCTTTGTACACATGCTTTTAGTGAGCACTAGGAAAATAATATATCAGAGCAGAATTTCTAGTTGGAGGAGGAAATGTTTCAAGTTATGGGAAGACCAGTTTTCTCCAATTTATATTTTACATAATTATACAACTTCATTTTGCTCAGGATGAATTGTTAGTATCATTAAATTTCATGGTGTCCTTGGAACACATGAATAATCTATGCTACACACTACAACTTATCTTTCATCCACTCTATGTATTTCATATTTGCTATGCGGTCCACATTATGCTACACAAAATTGAGGCTTACATGTATGTGTATGCAGAGAATATGAAACTGGAATATTTTTGAGTTATATACATATATATTGTCTAATTCACAATTTTACCATACATCATATATATCACGGGTCAAACAATAACACAAAAAATTCAATGTATACAGAGGATCAAAGTATTATTCAAATGCTTTGTGTTTGACCAGTGAATCAATTTAAGTATGGAAAGTGTTGAATGCCCTAGATTTTTCTAACCTGCTAATACAGCTGCCTCCCGTTAGGTGCTGATTTAATTCATAAAGCATCCAAAGTGAGGTTGCTATATGTATTGAAGCACATTTTCCATACCACACCCACTTTACAGTTCTCTGTAATTCAGGGACAATTTATGACAAAAAATATTGCAACCTAGTTTGATTTCCATCATTTGTCAATGAATGCATAATAATTATTAAAAATCTATGCCGAACTTTGGCAATCTATGAACGAGTCTGTTCAAGTCATTTTTGGTGATGTTTGGTTTTGTACGATGTTTGTTCGGGATTTCACAAATGCTAACTTACAGCTCTTAGTACAATTGATTAATTTTGTTATTTATCAACTAGTAGTACCCAAACAGTCTTTCTTCTTTCACAGAGAAATCAAAATCACTCTATACACATTATTTTGCCTTCATCAACACTTTAATTCACAATTCTCTACCATGATACGGTAGCCATAATACTAGTGGCCACATGCAGTCATGATCAGTGACTGCCTATTTTTCTAAAATCTTGTATCTTAAGATGGTAGTGTGTATATTACCACACACCAATTAGATTAACACTAACTAAAGGTCAAAGGTTATAGGTTACATTAATGTAAAAGTCACTTTTTAAAAAAAATCTTTATAAATTCAAATGAAAGTTACTTCAAGACATTTATAATAATAATACTGTATGAAATGTCCCAATGAATCAGATATATATATGCCACACAAGTTACCTACAGTATACCGTCCCTGATCGTTACCTACAGTATACCCTGATCGTAACCCAAGTGATCATTTTCTACTGAAATAACTTATTAATTAAGTCAATGTCAACAACATAATTTGTTTGTTGAGTGGAAATGTTTGAGTGATATACTGTAGCTTTGGTAAAGACAATTGCTTGTGATGACACAATGACATCAACTCTGAAGTGATATTACTGTAGCTTTGGTAAAGATGAATTGTTGGTGATGACACGATGACGTCAACTCTGAAGTTAACTCTTGCTCATGTTGATATAACTTCAACTACTACCACTATAATGACTAATTCTGAAAGTATATACACTGTACACTACTCACTTGAATGATAATTTAAACACGTACCTAATTTATTAAATGCATCATACATTTGTAACTCTTTTGGTATAAAAATCTTGTATTCTGATTGGCTGAGGTAGTTTTAATAACTTTGGAAAATTTTCACATGCTTGCCGAGTCTCAGCAGTTGTCATTAATTTTCTCAATAATTTGTTTTTAAAACTCTTAAGAGAGAGAAAAGTTTCTAACTAATTTAATTCTTGTTAATTATTTATTAAATTTAAAAATAAATTAGCTGTCCAACTATATCAGCAACAAAATGTCAAGTTAATTTCATAATTAATTTGTAAATAGGTAATAATTCATACCACAGATGTTAGAGCCATGGTATCCTTGTATATTCTTGCAAGTCCAAAATCTGCAATCTTAACTTGTCCTTCTTTTGTAATGAGAATATTCTGAGGTTTTAGGTCGCGGTGAACTATGCGATGTGTGTGTAAAAAATCCACCCCATTGAGAAGCTGGTAAGAGATATCCTGTCAACAAAGAGAAAACATTTCTCAAAACATTCAACATTGTTTGTGTTATTGATTATAAAATGCTCTTGTGGTTTGCATGCCATCTGGTTTTTCTATGAAGAATGAATTTCCAGATTGCTAGACACAAAAATATTATATCAACCCCCTCACAGAACTAATCCAATCTAGAAAGATCTATTACTGTTGGTAAAAACAGTGCAATATATTTATTCTAATGCATCTATGCATGCTTTGTTATGAAAGCAGCTAAGCTACAGCCCCACCCATGGGTAGATGTATGTAACAGCATACCAGCTGATAAATGCATGATCAACTTCCTTGTTGCTTTTTAAAAAATAACTGACTAAATATTCCCCAAGAAACCCAATATTTTGCAGTCTTTATAGCACTACAGTTATCAAATGATAACATTAAGATAATACAAAAGACTTTTGATCAAAACATCTAGCTGTGGTTTAATTGTCCTCATATACACATAAAGCGAAGTTGTGTTGAGGTTACAAAAGCAAAAGTTTAATCAACAGACTTATAGTAAAATACTGCAAAATAAACAAAGATGCCACATACTTTTGCTTTCCATTCACTAATTCCTGGTGAAGGACACTCATCAATGTATGCCGCAAGGTCTTGTTCCACATGCTCAAACACTAGATTTAGGTGTGTTTCCTTGAGCAGCACCATAGGAATATGGAAGATATCTAGTAGTCTGTAAAAACAAACAAAACACCTCAGACATATTTCTTGTTTCTTGATTAGGTTTTACTTATTAACCTGCGAAATAGTTCGTACAACTGTAAAATAACTCATAGAGGTTTGCAGACTATATTTCTATCAATTTTTATTGTGTCTACAACTTTTGACTATTAGGCTATTTCTAGGTTCTATAGAGTCATGATTCTTCTTAACCTGTAAAGTAGTGGGTACAACTGCAAAACAGAGGTTTGCGGATCTTATTTTTATCATTTTTTATTGGGTCCATAACTATTGATCACTATAAGGGTAAGCTATTTCTAGGTTCTAGAGTTGTAATACTTCTTAACCTATGAAATAGTGGGCAAAACTGTGGACTAATTAAATTGTAGGTCGGATAATTTTCCATCATGCGTTAAGTAAAATCACTTTATAAGAAATAAGTTGGGCAAATTTTTTTTTAAGAAATATAAATAAATAAATAAAACAATTAAAGCAAGGCAGTCTTTAGGCTTTGATATATGTGTAATGTAGAATAATGTAAAGTCAAGATTTTTTATAAAAATAGTTTAATTAATTAATTGGGAACAAGTGCAACAGGTTGGAAAATGTATGTGAGTTGAGAACATAATTATTGGCTTTATAAGAGCATTTTTTTTTTTTAAATTAGTTTCTTTGTAATAAATAAATGTATTATTTAAAAAAGTAATTTACTTCTTCCAAAAAGGCACAGATTGGAAAAATCTCTTTTATAAATATGCATTTTTGTTTGACACCCAACATTTATGATATGTACATATATTGAAAAAAACAATCATAAGTACGAAAAATATATTATGTTACTGTGATTTTCATAATAACGCGGACACCGAAGATATGAGTTGCCCATTGGAATTTGGTTTTTAACTGCTGCCAGTCAAAAATATAAAAGGAACCGACTGATTATCATTGATTGATGGCAGGGAAAACGCCGTTTTGCACTTTGATATTTGAACTTGAGTGTCCGCGTCATTATGAAAATCACAGTAAGGCTTCTAGGCATGGGTGGGAGCATTAATGCATTCAAAACAATTAGTCTAGGATACCATAATTATAATTGATGTCAAGACTAAAACTTTCTAGAAAAATGCATGAATAGTTCTTTGGGTGTGTGCATGAAACTTTGGACAATGTTGTCAGAAGATTTGAGAAAAATAATTCAAAATGAATAAATTATAGACAAGGACTGTTGAAGTAGAGTGGAGCTTCTTAATATTGCAAATTCAATTCATCTAAAGCCAAGTACTACATAGTTTATTAATTGGTACTTGTTTTCATGCGAAATCTCTCAAGTATAGCACATTAATATATTGACTTCATTCATTAAAGAAAATAATCTTGAGGTACCTGCTAAATATCATTCTTTAATGGACTAAGAAACATGTGCTCCTTTACACTTTACCCTTTATTGCCAAGATAACAAATGGCAATTCTATTATCAGTGCTATTATCTCAAGGCTTTGAGGCTGTTTTTGAAGTTTCTCAGTGAATATATTTCAAACACTGTGGCTCCTGGGTGGGGTTGTGTTGAACTTGGCCCTCTTTAAATACAAATGGAGAAGCTGGTTTTATTTTATAGGATTGTAAGAGTATGATTAACTTGATTTTACATCAAGAAAAGTTTGAAAAACATTTTCGTAGCACTTCAATGAGATTAGGAGATAATTATCAACCATTGTCTTGGGTGACTCTTTGAAGTATACTGAAAATACACATGGGGCATGAATAGAACAGAAGTACTGGCTATTACTTTGGTAAGAATATAATGTAGGATAACAAAGAATGACTATTTCATGCTGGGGTTTTTTTTTTCAATTCAATAAAGAAAAGTCTGATTTCACAATTAATGAGGAATGCAATCACCAGACAACCTTCCTAACCTCATCAAAAGTTGTCAGCTACTAGCAGGGTTTTGTTGGTACAAGAATTAAAAATACTTGGACTAATTGTGAAAAGATAAATAAAAGACATGGTTGCGTTTGGAATCCTTGTGACGTCTAAAGCAAGCTCATTATATTAGATTGACATTGTTTTTTCCCTCTTTACTCTAACACCAATGATTTCTTTTTTTTTTTCAAAAATTTCAAAATAAAATTTAGTTCACCTTGATTGCTATCCTTTACAAAAACCCTAACTTGTCAGAGAAGAATTTACTTGAAAGTTTTTGATGTTTCTGGCAAGTTGAAAATGATGCATTCTTCACGTTGAACTTTCATCTTAATGTCAAATCCACAAAGTACTCAAAGCCCAAACAACAAGGATTTCGCAAATTTATAAATATTTTAAATCTCTTTCAATTGAGACTATTCTTGGCTTAAGATTAGTTTTAAAAAATAATTGCTTATATATAGTTTTAGGTGGAGGGATGTTTGGTCTTTATGGGGTTTAAGATTGTTAAGTGAAATACGATCCTTGATTACGTTTGCACCCAAAAACACACAAAATGTCTCGGTTAATCCCTGGGAGGATTAGATCAATAAACCTATTTTCAGGTAAAAACATATTTTACATTGCCGAGTCCGAAAACTGCGTGTTTGTTAACAAAATATAGCGGATTTTGTAATGGTTTTTATGGAATTAACGCACGAAATCTACAGCATTACTTGGGGTTTTAAATTACCCACCAAAATTGAACCAATCACGTTGGAGTATGAATATAATTCTATTTCCTGTTGGTTGGGAGTGAATTTCACACACAAACTAATCGACCGGAAACAATCGAATTGCGAATGGATTGAAATATTTTCGATCGCGCACAGAAAAAAATAAACAATTGAAAATATATGGGTTGATAAAAGAACCTGAACTTCCGGTGCACTAATGTTTATTATGTAATTTCTCTAGGGAATGGTCATTTTTATGCTAAAAGGGATCTAACCTCCTTGTGCATACAGACTTAGTAAACGAGAATAATATTCTGTAAAGTAGCCCAACCTCGCACGCATATGCAGGCTATATTTTCAAATATACCTTAGAACTAAGTAGTGGGTCGTTATAATGTTCAAATAGCTCAGCAGTGAAGCACAAGTTGGCTATAGGAATGTGTCATATTATTGAGCTTTTATTGTTCAACATGATAATGAACTCGGCCATTGTGAAATCCACCAAGTCAGAAAAATCGTCATTTTATTTATTATCACAACTTTAATGCAGTTATAACATGATTATGAATTAATCCGACGCTGACTTGATTTTTGCTAATTTTTTAAAATAATAAGAATTATATTTGATTTGAGTGCTTCTAGAAGATCAGATTCCCTCGAGTTTGGAATTGATATTGGTGAGTTCCGCTTACACGGAACAGGACAGCTTCTTGATGGAATGATTTATCAAAATAGCAATCATGCCTGTAATTTCCTTACCTAACAACATTCGGATGAGCGCAGTGATCAATCTGTTTTAATAAGGCGATCTCTCGGATGGTAGAGAGAGGGATTCCTTCTTCAGTATTGATGATTCTTACTCTCTTCAATGCCACGAACTGACCATCGTTCAACAAGTCTCTAGCCTTGTAGACCGTGCCAAACGCCCCGGTTCCGATTTCAGCTACTTCTTCGTAATTTTTAGCCATTGCACAAGAATTAGATCCGGCGCTGATGCTCACCTATCAATCCATGTCGAACTTTGGTTGGAGTGACAGTAGGGCAAACACGATTTCAATGGAATTTCGAACAGTCGTCGTGTTTGCCTAGTCTACAGAGGGTCTCATAGTGCACGACTCTCGGAATGCTGGACCGATCTGAAAAATATATCAATCTTAGGATCTTAAAAGCCTTCTTTCAAAACGATCGATCCACCTCATGGTTCACGATTAGACATCACTGACTCAATATCTTCCTGCAGAAGTCTCAGATCGACTCCAACATTTATAATCATTGGATATTTGGTTATGTAAACTGAGTCCAGCACGTACCTTAAACGTCCGCGGCCCGTGAGCAGGTTCCAGAGCAATTTCGAAATTTTTCGAGAGTTTGGGTTTAATTAATTCTCCGTTCCCTTAAGCGAACACCATTGAATGAATGAAACCTTAAATCAGAGAAAATACCACTTGGCAAATTTCAAGGCTTAGTGGATGCACGTGTTCAGTGTTTTGTTTTCTGTTTCCTGTGAGGTTTCTGATTGGTTGCTGTGGGCGGATCGCTGACTGTATCGGTATGCGAGGCAGCCATTGGTTCATCACTGTACTATGTGTATATGATACCCCAAAAATGATACCACCAACCACCCAGCAGAGCTTGGGGAATTCATACTGAAACATTCCCTTCCAAAACTCTTAGTATTCCTTTCTTGTTCCGGATCAATCTCTCATCCTACCAGTTCTGAAAACGAAAATTTTCTGTTTCCGTGTAATGATGAAATAAACCCGGTTTTGTTTCGTGTCTCCGGGAGAATCGCGTTGCTATGGTATCCTACAGGTATTCTGCTACATGATTCGTTTTCGTGGAAGCGAAGCGTAAAAACTTATTCCAGCTGGCGTTTTGTGTAACGGGGACCACACTCGGTAATCAAAGCTGGATGTTCATTACATGCGGCTGGGTTTTTTTTAGCCATTTTTGCCTTGCCAAAAATCTCTTAGTTCCAAATATGTTTTTATCAAAAATAATGGTCAAAAACGTTTTTGCCAAATTTATTCTTTTTAAAATGAAAAATACAAAAAAAAAACTTTGTTTTTTGCTCTTTTTTATTAATTTGTTTGCATATTTTTTTTAGAAACGTTATTGGCAAAAGTTTCATAATCTCGGTAGAGTTGCATTCAGACGGGAGTCCACTACAAGTAGCCGAGAAATCTGTGGTATTGGTGGGCTTGGAGCCGTCCATGTGCCGTTTATTGCTTTTCGTCTAGAAGAATCCACGCCTGAAAAGAAAGGTACGGTACCACTTGAAAGTACTTATGACGCGTGCAATATGGTTAACTAAAAATAGAGGATAAACAAAGTCATGGTGTGAGTTGTCATTGCTAGTATCAGATGACGGGGGACCTAAAGAAACCCATCAAAGGAAAAGCTACCGCCGTTTTTTCTATCGATCACGCACAGGCTTAGGGCCGGCCACGCAGGCTAGCACAGGATCCGCAAACGAAACCTGCTCAATTCTGGGATAGTAAATATTTCGTTTCTTCTTCCTGAGCGCTAACCAGGCAGACGGCACCAAAACCGAAAACGCGCAGCGCTCATTGAAATTCCTTTAAGCGCAGAAGAAATGCTTTCCTGAGTTCTGTCAAAATAAAGTAATCTTTTAGATGGATTGGGTACCACGCCCTCGGGACACGTGGACCAGGTATCCGACCCATTAGTGGCTCAAGCAATAAATATTTAGATACGGCGGATTAAGGCTTTCAATTTGTGTCCTTATTTCGCTCTCCATTTGCCTTGACTAATACCTCTATTCTATTCTATCGTGTACTTTATCAGCGAATTCAAAACGTCCAAAAAATGGGCCATTCTAACAAGGTCTAGACGACAACATTCGTCTTATGCATATTAATCAATCACTAGTGACGCAATCTTAACCTCCACATTACGGACTAAACTTTTGACATGCGAGATACGTATGCCCTCTTCGCGATCGACCGAGGTCAGACCGAATATTCAAATCCCTCTCGGGCTAAGGCACAGCATTTTCGCAACCGTGAAGCCTGATATACGGTCAGGTCGGCGCCAGTTTCATTAAGATCTGAGATTCTAGTTCGAGCTTCTGTGGCGGTAGTCTTTTCCGCAGCCGTCAAAACGACTGCGAGGGAGACTACTTTGGCGACAGAACGGATGAAAAAGTCAAAAATTCAACTTGCAGCAAAAGAATTTAATTTAAGAATTTAATAAGCCTGTTTTACCGGATGGAGTATTGTGAAAGACGTGTTACGGGGAACTGTTGTAATAGTCTAGGACCCCCCGGTAGGAAGAATACTGCACTCAGAATGCACGACTATTAATGGCAGGTACGGGCTATATCACACGGCAGCCATGTTTACTCCCATGAGAGCAAAACGCTTTGTTTGGAACGTTCTGAAAAGCCTCAGAGCGAGGACAAGGGGACCCAAGGGAATTAAAACGCATTGTTTGAGCCAATCTGGCCGTAGTGTCAAAAAAGCTCATTAGGCTTGTGTCGTGTTGTGTAATTGCACGTTCATTTAGATAGGGTTTGGTTGATTTGAGAGAGCGATATTGAGTACGATTCCAAAGGAGTGGTTTTATTGTCGCTTGTGATTAGATGGAAAAGGTTGTTATGCCTCTGCATGTCTGTGGACTGTGACGTTCCTGTCATTACACTAAACAATAGTACAAACAATTAATAATAAAGTAATGAGAGACTGACACTCATTATTTTATTATGAATTGTTTGTACTATTGACACTGCTAACAACAATGATGACTAGACGATGAAGACAATAACAACAGCGATGATGCATGATGATGATAATGGCGATAGTGAAAGAAAAAACATTGTAAACAACAACAACAGCAATGACAACAATGATGATGATGATGATGATGATGATAATGGCGATAGTGAAAGAAAAAACATTGTAAACAACAACAACAACAATGACAACAATGATGATGATGATGATGATGATGATAATGGCGATAGTGAAAGAAAAAACATTGTAAACAACTACAACAGCAATGACAATGATAATGATGATGATTAATATAATTAGAGCAGCAATAATAAAAGCAAACAAATAAACCAAATAGATACTGACATAAATAAATGAGTAAACTGAATCAGAATTGATAAACACGCTCACCGGCATAAAAACAGATAAACAAACAAACCCACCAACAAGCAAAATAGGGACCATCAAACAAACGAACAAACACACATTACTATGGCACAGTAAGAAACCAGTAGTAACATTTCCTGAGCGCAGTTTTGTGAAGTATTTGAATTACAGACTTGTCCTTATCTCGAAACCCACGATTTATAATTAAAACTCAATGTTAGGTTTTAATCTCACTCTAAGACCACCCAAAAACCCTTATCATTCCCAGGACAGTAGAATTAATAGACCGATCCTGGCTATGCTTGAATCACCACCAAACAATGGGTAGTTTTCCCAATGGAATATACAGAATTTCCGAGCAACAAACTCGAGTTTATAACAATTTTTAGTTGTTATCGATTCTTTTCCTGCTAAATATTCTTTTAGAATGCATTTATTCTAGCTGGACATAAACATATTTTAACGATCTGTGTCTGTTCTACGCTGTATATCGACAATCCATTTTAGCTTATCCGACGCAGCAACAGTAACTAGGGAGGTAGAACAATAAATGCGGGATTGCATTGGTAGAGTACCGTACCGTGATGAAACCAGGGAAGAGAAAGAGCCACTTGTCAGAAGTAACGGTAGGGAAGGTTGAGTTTTTAACCCCCTTTTGACATTCTTCAGTGTTGAGTCGGTTATTCTTTTCGTTGAATTCGTTTCTTGTCACCCCTCAAGGCCGATTTACACGGTACAACTTTTGCTTACAACTGCCGTATGCAATCTGCTTACGACATTCTTACAACACGGCTGCGACAGTTGTAGCATTTTAAAACATGTTTTAAAACTCTACAACAATCCGGCGTATACGACAGTGGTAGCCGTGTTGAAAGGATGGCGTAAGCAGATTGCATATAGCCTGCGTAGCTGGCTCTCTGGGGGCTCTCTCCCTCTCCCCCAATCCCCCTCCTCTCCCCAGCCCCCAGAGAGCCAGCTACGCAGGCTAGATTGCATACGACAGTTGTAGCATAATTGTAAGCAAAAATTGCACCGTGTAAATCGGCCTTTACGATATCTTTCCTCACTTTGATCAGATGAATTTCACTTACATGAATTGCTTGCCGTAGCCGATTGTGAAATGTCAATACCATTCACATGCATGCAGTTTTGAGGCCGAATCGGTGATTATTTTCCCGATCAGCGAACTTCTTATCACTTGGGCCTGTTGGGCGGTACTATCGGAAGAATGGCTAGGAGCACCGTGATGTGCACTTCTATCAATGCACCGCTTTTCTTTGCTCTGGTCCGCATGGTTTCGACTCTTCGACGTGTCGGTCGTAAGTTATGTTCAGGTTATCCTGAGCTTCTCCGGTGTTCCGCCCTCAAATTTGTGTTTTAAAACGCTGTTTTTCTTACTATGAAGGTGATGTTGAGTTAGCCCGCCTGTCCTACCTTCCTATAATGCAGCGTAAAAACAAAACTAAAGATCTATTATGCATATACATATGTACACCTAGTTGCAAGATGGTTGTCATACAAAAAAAGAACATAAGGCCTAGGGCAAACGTCGAACGTTCCATGCACCGAACTTAATTACATCAAAGAATGCCGCCTCATTTTCACCTGATATCCATTGTTTTTAATGAGTTCGGTGCATGGAAAGTTGAACGTTTGCCCTAGGCCTAAGTAATTTAGTGAGAAAGGAATAAATTCAAAGACAAAAGAAGCTCAATGACGCTGAATCTGAAGACAAAAGAAAGAGTTCAGATTAAATCAGTGATCTTTTCTTCTAATTTCAACGTCTTTTTTCCTATGACAACCTTCTTGCAAGTAGGTAGGCATATAGTTTGTCAAATAATGTCTACAAAGATAAAAACATAACAACATTTTGTACTGTTACAAGTAGTTTATTTTAGTCATATCAACGTTTAGTATTATATACAGTGATATCAGTCATACCCGCTTAAAATGTCATGTTGAAAACAGCGCCATAGCTGGATAATCTTCACTCATTACACTCAGGCTTAGCTATATATAGTTGACAACCCTCCCCCCTCAGAAATCATCTTAGACAAACCAATCAAATTTCAGAGGCAAATACCCATCATGCCTCACAGGGAATGGCAGCATGACACGTGACCGTAGTTGGCGGTTTGTCAACCTTAGGACATTTTTCGTCTGGTAGTCTGACGGTCTTTCCATTAGTGTCCGTCCTCTTGCACACCACGTATAGAGCCAGGACTCCCTTACCACATGATGTAGAACACTAGAAAATCATGCATAGAAAATAATGATTTAGTCTCGAGGTTAGACTTTAGTTTGATTGCTCTGTTGATCAGGGTCAGCCTCTATTTTGTGTAGAATATATATGTTCTAGTAAACTGTGAAATTTCAACGGAGTGCAAAAAAGGGGGAACACTACTCGTCGCTTTCATCATGAAGTACTAAGCTTCTGAGCTACCTTTTGCAGTGAAGATATGGTATTCTCTATCTCCCACCACTCAACCTTTTTAGGATCACTCCGGATTGTTTTCCTTGAAATTCGATTTGATTTCCTTTTATCCACTGCATAGCTCTCTTGCATAGACTAAAACCACCCTTTGGGAACCCTTTGGCATGGTACTTACAGGTCCACTTCTCACTGTGATCCATTCAGGTGGGCACTCATTTTCTCCACACGTTCTGGCCATAACAGGTTTAGACCCCTCGCACTCAGACTCCTCCAATAGTTCTTCTATGCCGTTGGACTTTCTAACGCATGCCACTTCTCTTTGCTGCTGACCAGGAGAACCGTCGTTACAAGTTTTACTGCAGTCGCCCCATTCCCCTTTATTCCACCTGATGGGCAAAAGAATAGAGAATTTGTCCGATTAATTAAGTTCTGGTAATTGTTTTCGTTTAAAACAAAGCAGTTTATTTCAATAAAATTGAGTGGTTTTTCGAAGACCGGTAAATGGCCGCCATCTTGGATGTCACGGGCCGCTCCTTAACGCGACCACTATGTCATTGCCGTGCCGTGCATAAAAAATTCGACATTCGGTGCGTGTCTGCGCCTCACCGTAACCGTTCCATGCGTCCTGACTTTTCACACTTTATGAAATCTGCTCTATATATGCATGACCTGATCAGTCATTCCTATCAGACTCAAGAGTAGGAGATCCAGTTACCTTGGTTTGCAAGGCCGTGTGTTGCATTGAACGGATGCCTGTTCAATGTCAGGTATTTCCTTATCGTTGCAAAGCTCATAAAGCACCGGTGACCCATTATCTTGTTTCACGCACGAAGCCACTAGCAACTTCTTGCCTAAACGAAAAGAAGTTTTTATATATCACTCAAAAATTCGCTCTTTCATCGAAATGATGGACTTGCTGTGGCCACAGGAATCCCATAGGGTTTTCATTTTGAGGTCAATTAAGAAAACAGTGCAAAAATTCCAAACAACTACATATCTAAAGCCGTCTTCATCTGGGTGGTCTTTAATATTTCCAACAGAGAATCCCTATGGAATTGCGCTTCCGCTGGGACAATTTAGGGGCAAAAGTTCATCGAATAAGGGCGAGAAAAAAACACAATCACGTCCTCAAACAAATATCTTTTTGATGAAACATGCGCTTTTTTTGCAAAATTTGTTTCTGTTTTAGTTGTAGTTAGGAATGTTTTGCTTGAACCAGACCTACCTCCACCGCATTCAGCCGAGCATCCCTGGGTCTTCGTCTTCCATTTGTAGCTTGTACGGACCCTTGTACGGGTAGTGTCACCAGATACCGCACTCGACGGGGTGGATGAAGTCATTGAATACTTGTAGGAAACCTTATACTTGCTATTCCAGTTTTCAACATAATACTGCAGTAGGAAAGGAATTACAAAAGTCTTTTATTAGTTTGCTCTCAAAGAATGTTAAAATATTACGGCTGTTAGCGGGTTCGGGTCAGTTTTGCAGAGTTTGTGCGAGACGATTGGGTACAAACTGGGTAACGCTTTTGGGTGACATAGTACACAAAGACATAGACGTGCACAATTTAGACAATGGTTCCCTCAGCCCTTTCCCAAAAAATAAAATCAATTTGTATCATTATGACATCATCACATCTTGCGACATAAATGACGTCATATTTACTAAAAATAAAAAAAAAACAATTGTGCATTTAGAAAGGTTGACCCCAAGATTAGCGAAATTAAAGTTGACAAGAACTGGAGTAAAGTTAAGCATAAACTCTACGTTAAGCGCGTGTAAAAATACATAGACTTAAGAAATTCAACATAGCTTGGTACCCTGTCCTTTTCACCATTTTCGAAAAAAATGCTCGACTTTGTTTCCATTTACGTCATCTATAATGGGGTAAAAAGCTTCGTCCACGTGCACTCAGTGCGCATAAACTGTATCGTGATCAAGATTGCTTGACATCAAGCATAAACAACGCACTAGTCCAGAGCGCGCTGTACCATTTTTATTGATGTGCACTCGGCGAAGTGAAGAGAGTAGAAGGAAAAGAATTGTCGTAATCTTGTATTTCGCGCGCGGGCGCTGTTTTTCTCTACTTTTGCAATATAAATTAGAACGTTAGAGAGAAAAGTGGGTCTAGTTCTGGACTAGCCAGTACTAGCCAGTACTAGTTTTTTAATCAAAGCGTTTGTACCTCCAACATAATAGCTTTGGTCAGCGGTCCTTTAGCTGTGATCATTTCCTTTGCTTTCTTCTTTATGACTTCAAACGTCGTGCCCGCTTCGTGGTACTTGTACTTCTTATTGGGCTTGAAATAGTCGTCAGTGATTGGTTCGTAGTCTTGAGTTATCAAGGCTGTATAGCAAAAACACAGGGAGGCCATAAAATTAAGAGAAAGATCGCCATTCTTGAATATATTTTTTGTATTTTAAGATTAATATCGTATTGGAAAAATCCTGCAAAATCAATACAGTACTATAAATGGAAGAGTATTTTGCACTGTGACCATCCAAACAAACGACAAGGGATGAAAACTAAAACGCCCGAGTTTGGGCTTGCTGTGAATTCAGAAACACAGGGACTCCAAGAAAAGCAATCTACTTACATAAGACATTACTTGAGCGCTTCAGTTCTTTGATCTCGATGTTTCGAGCACCAACAGGAAGGGTTGTTATAGTCTGATAGTCGTCTGCAAGGATACATAGTTAAATACATAATGTGAGCATGATGGATTGGGCTGCACCTTAGCGGCCGGTCATTATTTAAGTTGGAGGGGGAAGGAGGGGGGGAGGGGGGATGGAGGAGAAATTGGGGTACCCTAAGATTTTTGTTCGTGAAAAATGGGGGTCTTGAAATTTAAAATAAATAATGACGGTCCCTTAGTAGATTGGATCTTGTGTCACACACACAAAAGTATTTAAAACAAGATTAGCGTTAAGCGAAAATTGCGCGCTTCTTTGTCGAAAAGGTTGCTTGAGTACACATGATGCATGCCAAAGAGTGATCGATATTGTAAAATTCCTACTTCATTACGGATTTTGTGGCATAGTACTTCATGTATTGAATACACACGTGAATCACTAAATACATTCATTGATAGGAATAAAATAATGCACAATACACGACGTTCCTACTTTTTAGTAATACCTTTTAGAAAATTTTGGAAGAAACGCTTGTCAATTCAATACTGACCAACATTATAATCGAATCTACATCACAATATCTACCGATCCAGCTTTTTGAGGTTCAATGTAATTGCTGATTTTATTTCGGAGAGCCGGCTCGGTATGCTAGCATTAATAGGGACCTTAAGGCCCAGATCAGACGTCGAACTTTTGCCGCGTCGAATCTAATGACATCAAAGAAGACCGCCTAATTATCCATTGTTTTCAATGCATTCGACGCGGCAAAAGTTCGACGTCTGAACTTGGCCTAAGCTTTGCAAAATCTACGACGGCGACGTCAACCGGAAGTGTAAATAACTTCACTTTGGGTTCTGTTTATTGGAGATTCCATTCAAAACGTTGTAAGAAAAGTCAACTCATCCACATCCAAGACAGACTTTGAAGGCGCGAAAACCCAAAGTGAAATTATTTGCACTTCCGGTTGACATTGCCGTCGTAGATTTTGCAAAGCTTAAGGTTCCTAATATCTCGAACGTCTCCTATTACGGCAGGTTTTAATTGTGTTTGCTTACCTCCATCTGGGTCTGGGTATTGGTTGTATATTTTTCTAATGGTTTTGATAGCCTCTTCTTTACAGCTTGTTCCGTCTCCCTTACAAACACCACATCTGTCTTTCTTGGCTGTTGATCCAAGGATGTTGTCACAACCAACCACCTGGGGGGCGGAGATACATTGAAATCTCCTGTTAATTGTTCGCGTACTGCCTTACACCATTCAGTCCATCACTATTGCGCCGGTTTTATCCAATAAGCCATCCATCTACCTAAAATCATTTCATCCGACCATCCAACAAACAAGCACCAACTCATCTTACCTTACATACACCTCCAATACAAACACCATTCGGTCCATCACCATTGCATTTTGTGCCATCCGTTACCTTACCAAAGTCGTAGAAAGTTACATCACTAAAACTCAATGGGGCTTCACAAACTAATGAACATCGTTCGTTTTCTAGAAGAATCAGTAACATGACACAAAATTAGAATGGGGAATACTCGTTTAAAACTAGAGGCTTTGCATGCATCATACCGTGATGGCAGCACTCTGAGTTAGAGGATGCACTACAACAAAGTGTTTTTGTGTGGGTCCGCAGACTAGACTAGATTCAATTGTTCCTGTATCTTGTCATGGCTGCCATCACGTGAAGCCTGCATTATTCCACATGTTAAAAAATTCCAAGAAACCGCGTGCAAATGAGACTCCTAAGTTGGGGCGGTGTGCGCGCGTTTTTAACGCGAAAGTTCCCGCCAAATCCACACAACAATTTAAGAGTTGCAAAGCTTGCAATAGTACATACTTTTTACAGATGTCTTCGGATTGTAGACCCATTTGTACTTGACTCCATCTTCGAACTCCTCGTTGCGTTTACTCTTGCATTCTACCATTCGTGGATCAGGAACACTCGAGGGGCATTTCTATGGTTAATGTTGCGTAAAAACTAGTTAATGAAATAAAGCCCTGGGAAACATTACAAGGTCCGGATTCAAGTACATTCAAAAGAGGTGAAGCAAAAATGTTTGAAATAACTTCCTTTGTGATGGAGGGGGCATTGCTGCCACATAAGAACTGATGACACTAGACTCGAAAGCAATGTTGTTTTTTGCGGTGTAAGAATATCCAAAGAGCCCGGCTAAGAACCCTTGATTTTAAACAACAAGACAATTAATTCACAGATAGAATTGGACCTGGAATTGGAATTTTAGGGCTTTCTGTATTGTGATCGTGGAAACTTGAGACCCTGAAGAAAAACCCTGGAATGTTGGTAGAGTTCGGGTAGCACATAATTATCATTTGAAATTCACAAGCATTACGATGAGAGGCAGCGCAGTAGAAGGCATGCAAATCCCTCCAGGCGTGTTGGTCGCGTAGACACAACGACTTTAAAAGGCTTATCGTTCGATGTAACTTTATTTCAGCCTCTCTTGCAGTACTATACCTGTAATTGTTTCTAGTTTTTTGATTACCTGCTTGATGCAATACTGGAATTCTTTTGATTCTCCTCGGCATAATTTCCCGCCATTTTTTGGTCTGTGAAAGAAATGGAATTCAACCTGAATAACAAGAATTTATTGAAGCAAGAAAAGAACTGAAAAGAATGAAGCAAGGACAGACTTAAATGAGAAAGTAAAAGCCGGGAAAGTTAATGTGCGTTTGAAAGATCTTTGCTTTCGAGTAAAAACCTTTTCTAATATCACTACTGCCTGCCTTTAATGAATTCGGACTCTTTCTCTTTTTTTAGTGCATCTATTCCGTTATGTACTTTCACACAGTTAGTTTCTAGTTTCCACCCAATCATTCAAGAGCTGATCCATTAACAATATCTATCAACCAGAACTGTCATGATCAGATACGTATCATAAATATATATTAAGGACCATTACATACGCTGGGTTGTTGCACTCGCGAGTCCTAGTCCTGATCCCTCCCCCACACGAGTGCGAACATTTTCCCCATGGGGACCACTGTGAGTATCCACCATCGACAGCCTTTGGACCTTCTTTGCCCATCGCTACACAGACACCTCTTCTGCACCACTGGCGATTGAAAATATTACAAATATTGATTTTGGATGAAAATATGTGCGCCTTTCAATGAGGAGGTGTTATGGTTCGAACATAGAAGCAGCAAAATCGTTCAATAATATTTCTTGGGCAATATTGTTGAATGTTGCTCGTATATGCGCACCCAGAGAGCAAAAGAATATCTTAGTCGCAGAGAGTAGAAAGTGCAACAAAGTCGCACAGCAAAATTCTGTTTTAACACTGGCTGGTAATACGTACGATCCACTTTGACTCTTCACTTTGCAACCCAGCAATGTTGCGCCCATGTTGCATAATTTTGTTGCTCGTATTATTTCAGCGCCTTTAGGTTAGTAAATTAAAATATGACTTTAGGAAGAACGATGAAGGAACTTAATTGTGAAGGGGGTAAAATTAACTTGCTCGCAGGCGCACAGGATAAATAACAACAATAAATAAATAACCACTCGTGTGGTGCCAAATTAAAGTGTCGTACTAAAATAGGGCACACGATGACTTTGTGTCTTTAGGTATTCGCTACAGACAAGCTGAACCGTGAGCAGTGGAAAAGGCGCCTTTCCGAGCTCGCACTCGTTGCTCGCTGTGAGTGAATGAATGACGTCATTAACTACATACCGTGACAGTGTGCTGTTACTGTAA
>OCZR010123006.1:0-11458 GCA_900234385.1 Anemonia viridis | reverse complement strand
CAAGCAGACAAGTGAGACAAGCAATACGGACAAGACAAGCAATATGGACAAGACAAGCGATACGGACGAGACAAGCAAGACGAGCGACACAGACAAGACAAGCAAGACGAGCGACACAGACAAGACAAGCAAGACGAGCGACACAGACAAGACAAGCGAGACCAGCGTTATAGACACAACAAGCAAGACAAGTAAGACAAGCAATACGGATGAGACTTGTCCATATCTCTCTTCCCGTACGTCTTGTTTATCTCGCTTGTCTCGTCCGTATCGCTAGTCTTGTCCGTATCGCTTTTCTCATCCGTATCGCTTGCCTTGTCCGTATTGCTCGTCTCGTCCGTATTATTGTTTAATACTGCACTAAGTCTTAGCTATATTTCCAAGAATAATCACAGAAGAAGAAGATCACAGACACGTTCCAAGAACTGCAACCTGTCCATCCCGTAGATAAGAGAAGAGACACCAAAAACGTGACACATTTGAGAGGCATATGACGCATTTTAGTTATAACAGGAAATATTTCACTCTTAGTACTTATGATGTTATCAACATTTCATGCATAACTGTACACTCACCAGGGGGAAAGTCATAGATTTGCTTGGTGGTGGATTATCAAGAACTTTTTTCAAGTTGGCTGCAACTGATGAAAAAATTAAATGTAAACAAAAGAATGCTTATCATCAGTGAGAACAACTGGAAACTAATTAGATGGACTTACTGTTTCTACACAAGAAACAAATGTGTAATGATGAATCATTTTAAATGCAATTGTCCAATTTTGTTTGAGTCAAACATTCATCTAAATGTACATTACTGATTCTGATCAACGTTCATTCTGATAAATCTTGTCTTTCTTTGTTCTGCTCAACCAATAACTCTCTCATTCATCCATCTATTCTGAAACACTCAGCTACTATACAAATATGCCTGTCATAGCAACTGGATAAACAATCCCTAAACAGTCCTATTTCAACCTCAGTTTACAAATTTTTTACATAATATTATAGATAATATGGTACATATAGGGCACACAGTTGCAACTCCAAACTAGTAACTTGGATGAAAGGATGGATGGATGAATAATTGAATGAAAGAATGAATGTGAGAGTGAGTGAGTGGATGGATGGGTGGAAGAAAGCAAGCAAGCCAGCCAGGAAGCAAGGAAGCAAGCAAGCAAGGAAGGAAGCAAGGAAACGAGGAAGCAAGCAAGGAAACGAGGAAGCAAGCAAGGAAACGAGGAAGGAAACGAGGAAGCAAGCAAGGAAACGAGGAAGCAAGCAAGGAAACGAGGAAGGAAGCAAGCAAGCAAGCAAGCAAGCAAGCAAGCAAGCAAGCAAGCAAGCAAGCAAGCAAGCAAGCAAGCAAGCAAGCAACAGTAGCAAGGAAGCAAGCAAGGAAGCATAGCAAGCAAGCAAGGAAGCATAGCAAGCAAGGAAGGAAGCATAGCAAGCAAGCAAGGAAGCATAGCAAGCAAGCAAGGAAGCATAGCAAGCAAGCAAGGGAAGGAAGGAAGCAAGCAAGCAAGGAAGGAAGCAACCAAGCAAGCAAGGGCTAGAGCTGCTAACATGTACTGATTCGATGTCACTAGTAGGATGAAAATCATCGTTTGATCAGATTTAGCATTTATATCAGCTGGTACTTACCTATGACTAAATCTTTTCCATCAATTAATCCAGCTGAAACTAGTTCCTGAGACACACCTTGAGCAGTATCTATACAAAGACAATATAAACAAATTCAAACCAAGGAAGGAACAGAACCTTTTCAAATATATGGCATCTATAATGTCATTCTATGAAATGTGTTCAGAGATGTCAAACCCCTGGCCAATACTTTTCACTAGTGCTCAGCATCTGGGAATGGAATGTCCTGGATTTCAAAACACAATCACTCAAATCACTCATAACATCTGGGACATCTTGTTTGATTACATAGACACCTATTCATAAAGGGTTTATTCAAGATGAAATAGTAACACATTTACACCATAATAACCGTTATATATGCCTGAAATATTGGAACAAAATATTAATGCTGTTACCTTTATCATGACAGAAATCAAATCTAATATCATTTAATTCATTTTTGTCATTTCTGAAACCAAAAAAAACAAACAATCATGATGATTAAAACCAGAGACATGATACAGAAAGGACTATGAATTACCAGTACATTCATTCAATCAATCATAGCCTGTGTTAGCAGGCGTTCCTGAAGAGGGGAGAGGGAATGCCTGCCTCCAACCATTGTGATTTTGAAAAAATGTGCAATGTCTTTCAACCATCAAACAGAAAACTATCAAATCTTATCCAATCAAATAATTTCAAGATAGAGATGACATTTGACTTGAGATGTAAACATGCACATGCGTGTAACTGTCAAGAATAACTTTGCCGCATTCATGTTACGCCTAAATAGATGTAAAGAGAAACGATCTCTTCTATTCATACTGAAACCTTCAATGGGATAGAAAAGCTTAAAAATTATAAGGAACTTGTTTTTTGTTTTGCTTATATTGAGTTCTGACTATATTGGCACTGTTGGAACACAGTTCCTTGTGTAGGGAAGTTGACCTCTGAAGTCACATAAACATGATTTTTATCAGTGCTAGCTTGAACATTACCTCAAACAGTCCACTTTTCTTGCTAAGAAAAACTTTACAAAAACTCTTTGTTCTGTTATTCTCATGTGACAGCGCACTATGTTCAGGCAAAGTTTGTGCATCCCTTGCCGTTGATTTTTTTGATTTTTGATGACAATGACTTGGATTGCTCAAGTGGATTAGTAATATATAATTTGTGATTGTGATTGTCAATCAAAATTTGTTCAGAGCCAATCAATGCATCCGTTCGTCCACGAATGGGAAATTTAAAAATGACAATGGGCAGGGTGAGGGCAGGCGTTCCCTCTCCTTTCTCTCCACATGTATTTTCTCTCTGCCCCTCTTCAAGAATGCCTACTATATATGTAGGCTAAATCAATCAACGACCATTGACTCACCTTAATCTTAGAGTCAAATCTAGTTTTTGTGGGTGGGACAGTGCAGGAGCTGGAGTAGGTTCTGTCTTTATTGGGAAATTTGGTGGGGCTGTTTGGGGAAAAAATTTGAAAATAAGAAAATGTAGATGCAAACTATTCTTGAGACCAAGTTTCAATATATAGCGCATGTTATGCCATTGCAAATTAGTTGTGGAAGATTTTAACAAGGTTCATAGAACTATTGGGGGCTGTAGGTGAAATGTTGGTAGGTTGCTGATGGGGAAGTGAGAAGGATGTCAATAGTGTGATGATGACATGCGCATATGTTTATACAGTAGGTCACTTTGTAAAATGTGATAATATAGGGGGTTGTTAAACTGTTAGTGATATGTCCATAGACTTGCTGGTCATATAAGAGTAGAACATTGTTGGTGACATGTTCAAAGATTAAATTTGTAACTAAAGATAGAAAAAGTACCTTGTTCCTCTTTGGGTGTTGGAGGATGGACATTCACCCCTGGAACATTATCTTTTGTTTTTACTACTTTCTGCAATTTAAAATTGCAACAGAAAAAAATGTTAAAGTTTCGTAACATACTCAAAACACATCCTTTATATCTATTAATCCAAAAATAGAAACAACAGCACTGATGGGCTTGAAAAATGTAGTGGGTGAGGGGAGGGACAAGATTCTGCAAACCTTTTATTAGAATTAGGGAAAATATTCCCCTCTTTGGTTTGGACTGGATCAGACTGATTTGGAACAAAGTCACAGCTCTTATATAAGGTTGCTTAGCGACACCCAGCTATGTTCCAGTAGTGGGCCTCTCATAATTATTGCAAACTTGTGAGTCTCTTACAGCCTCTTAAATCATGCTGGCGATTTTTGGTAATTATTCAGGACACCAAGATTACAATGTAGGCACAAATGTTTCTTCAGAAGCATAAGATAAAAATAATGTTTTTATGAAATTTTCAAAAATCTCAGCAAAAATCACAGCAAACACCAGCACTGTGTTAATAGACCTTAACACAGCTATTCTGCTTACCTCTTCTTGCTCAGTGGCAACAGGTTTAGTATTCTTAAATTCCTAATACAAATAAACAATATATCATATCCTAATGTTGATAGGTCAAGGAATAAAAAATATCTAGTAAGGTAATCATCCATCTACAGTATGATCGGCTGACAATCAGCCAATTGTTGAACACATCAGCCAGTTAATGGACACATGTCGGCTGGTCATAAAGTTTATATATCATGACTATGAAAAAAATTTTAACTGAGTGTACAATTTATGGCATCCAAACCAAGAATTTTCAAGTCTAAGAAGTAGCAAAGACTTTAGTAAAATTTATCTTTTAACAAACTCTGCATCTAAGAGAGATATGGGTACTGTATTTATAATATTTATTAATACCAATCAGTGTTTGTAGGATATATTGCCCATTTATGATTTTACTGACAACCTACCAAGACCCTGCAAACGATTCACCCAGTAACCAACACTGATTTTGGGGCCATAGAGCAGTTTTAGTAGGACTATGAAAACCTTACAGCACAGAACATACTTTTATGTGACAATGTCAGTGCCATGCTGTGTATGAAAACATGCTGTAACGTAACCCTGCCATGTGCCATGACTTTTCACACACATAAAGGCAATCTGCTCTTAACTATTGTGTAGTATTACCTTAACAGTGCACTTTCCTCAAAGCACTAGTAATCAAAATCACTTTACACAAATTAATGAAAAATGATGTCATCTTACCTGATCATCGTCTGCAGCATTAGCCTCATCATCGGACCACTCCCAACTCCCATCTTCATTCCTGTGTAGACGGCCACTGGAGCCAGGGACTCTTTTAACCTTCAAACAATAATATTTAAATACTATTTAAACAATTTCCTTGACAATGGTTTCATTCTCAGTAGCACCTGAAGAATACTCCAGTTTGCCGTCACAATATTAAATAAGGCTTTGGTTGGCATCTGTTTCATTGTTTATCAATGACAACATTTTGTTGGAAAACAAAAGGTCTCTAGGTTAATGCAATATGTTTATGGATGTCTAATTGAAATGTCTTGATCGACATCCACTAAAACCCAATTTGTCATGATGACAATTCCCTTACAGTACTAGTGCCACTAGAACCACTGACATTATCTAAGCAGAAAAAAAAATTGACACACTTATTCACACACAATCTAAGTTCTAAAATAATCAATGAATCAAGGAATTTGAAATTAAAATAAATTTGTCATGGCATAAAATGTGGTTATAAATCCATGTCCAAGCAGATTACAATACATGTATTATACATTGTTATACACCATTTCATAATAGGAAATGGTCAATCTTAGACCAAATGGAATTGTGGAAGTTCATTAAATCACAAATCCATTGTTGTAATCATACCATATTTAATACTTTCGTCTGACAATGATCCTAGTATCTGTAATTCAGTACTATTCAGGTGTGCAGGTGTGACACTATGATAATTCCTAACTATTGCACTACGCATTGTATTGTCTAAATTCTATTATCCTAAATTTCTATTTTTATTTGGACATGGATTTACTTACTAAAACTCTGACATACCTTCTGACTTCTTTGATTTAATGGTTTAACAAAAGGTATAAGGTTATTTTTTAAAAATTCAGCATCCTAAAATTGGCAATCAAACAAATGTAAAATAATTAATTGAAAGAATTAAAACAAATACTGGTAGTACAAAAAATGAAGTGAGACAGAAGCATTAGTAAGCTGACAGACTCTCTCTTCATCCCCCTCTCTCCACCAGTGCTCTGTTTTAAGAGTATTCAAAGCTGAAGATACATGGAATAGAAAGAAGCTTAAACAGGCATAGAGATCATGAGAATCAAACAGTGGACCTCTACTGAGCTATGCCTGCTCTAAATTCTAATTGGAAAGAGCCACTGTGGAATTCACTGTCAACCTCATCAATTATTTATTCAATTTTTCTGCATTTTATGCCTTTTTCTTAATAATTGATGTCAATATTATCACTTCAAGGATATTAAAATTGTCACAACTTTAACCCTTTGACTCCTACAACACCCAAAACTGCCCGTAAAAAAACGCACCTTAAATAAAAAATTCAACAGTTTTCACTAAGTTGACCTAAATACCAGTCTAAAAAACAGAACAGCTTTTAAAATAAAAAAAACGTTTAAAAATAAAAGAAACCAAAAATCACAGATTTTGACGTCATTTTCCGAAGCCAAAAATCACTCCTTTTCATCTTTTTTTGCTGTTGATTTTTATTTCTATTCAAAAAATTACCCATACACAGCCAAATTTAGACCTAGTTCTAAGGTTTGAGTGCTTTCTTTTCCATAAATTCCTTCTAGAAGGCGAGCTGCAACCGTTTTCTCTGACCCATTTCGTCGCTTATCGATTTTCACTACTCTTCAGCACAATGTATCATGGGAAAAAGTTTTTTTTTTTCTCGGCGTGACACTCCCTCTTAAATCTTTCAAAAAAACATGAAGAGCCTATTATGGGCTAAATTGCAGCTTCAGAGCATTCTCAACAAGCCAAATATCTTATTAAAAGTCACAGTAGGTCCTAGATGCCCATCAATTACAGAGCTCACAGGATAATCCCGCCAAAATTTCTAATTCGTACAATGTATGTGATCTACAAACTTTTGACGGTTAAATTCCCTTGCATACTCTCAGTTCTTCGAGACCATGCTCATTCAAGCTGTCTTGGGGCTTCATGATGCCCTCCAGCACTCCATTTATAGACGGACAAAATGGCTCTCAAAATCTCCTGTTTTCAAAAACCTCAAAAACATGGCTCCCAAATTCCCAGAAGAACGGCTCATCCAAATATGGTTTGGCTAGGGCTTAGAGAACATTTAGGTCCAGAAAACACTGAAAAACCTCAAAAACCTCCAGGAGTCAAAGGGTTAATTATGGTAATCAGTACCAGCTAAATGCACTGTCTTGTAAAGGCTGATGTATTACAAGGTACAACTCTTGCTTACCACTTTCACATACAACCTGTTTACGCCATCCTTACAACATGGCTACAACTGTCGTATAATTGTTGTAAGGTTTTAAAAGGTGTTTAAAAACTTAATGACAGTTGTAGCTGAATTGTAAGGATGGCGCAAAGAGGATTGCATGCAACAGTTGTAAGCAAAAGTTGTACCATGTAAATTGGCCTTAAGATAGTCTGGATGTCAATGCCAACTGCTAAACAACAGTTACCTTTGCTTTCTTGAAAAAAGGATTTTTAAGTAGTTCACTTGCATCAGGTCTGATAAAAAAATTGTTTAGGAATATTACAAGATGAATAGAAGAGTAAAAAGTCAGTCAACAATCTAGAGATGTAGAGGGACATGAACTCCATCCCCTTTGGGAATTGACAATATCTTTTAAGTGCTAAAAAGCTCCAGGGGTTTCAATAATATTTTGAAGTATACGTCGGATGTACACTTCTGTTTCCACAAATTTTACTTCTTATTTATGCAGACTGATTCGCAAAATAGCTGGCATATGAATTTAAATACCCGGCGATAAACCGCCTGTAGCCTCCTTCTACTGAAACCCCTGAGCTCCAATTTAATTTGACAGTGACATGAATTTGAAATTGGTAGAATGGTTGAAATTGATTTTCATCCTTATTCATCAATGCTTAATTTACATGATGAAATCCTAGATGAATTTCTCATGTGAATATTCTTAACATACTATAAAATAAAACATAATTATTTACTAATACTACGGAATCCACCGAAGTGTGAGATTGTCATTAAAATTCATATGATCGCCCCACCCACAAACATCTAGTTTTTGTCTACATTCTTTTCTCCACGGGGTGGTATTCTTTTGATACTTTCCTTCTCCGCCAATTAGCAAAAGGATGCCGACCCGTGGAGAAGGGAATGCAGATAAAAACGTTGATGTTTGTGGGCGGGGAGATCATATGAATTTTAACAACAATCCCACACTTCAGTGGATTCCGTAGTAGCACCTTTGAGCTGGGTCTTTATTCAGACAACTAGCAATCATTCTCTTGAAGACCTTTGAATACTTCTTATATTCTTTGTTTTCTTTTTCACTACATGTGTCTATGGTAGGAGGATCATTTTGCAAGGTCAACATAAGAACCTTAAATGTCAACAGAATATGCAACATTAGATATATTTAAGGAGGCTGCCTACCATAGAAAAATGAAGCTACTATGCAATCAAAATGGTATGGATCAAGCAAATAATCTGACACTACTATGTGCACGTGCCTGAATAACCTTAACGTTTATTGAAGAACCATAACAACAGGTGTAAACGCTTAAATTTTGAAAGGGACGATTTTCAAAAGAGTACATTCAAAAGAAACTTTTGACTAAAAGTTACGGATAGGGTGTTTTTTACTAAAAAATGACAGGGGTAACACTCCAGAATTGTCCTGATGATGAAAGTCTACTGCTGTAGACAGTGTGTTGACAAATGAAGTATTAATCATTAAACACTGTTTAATGGTTAAAAAACAAGAAGTCCATTAAATTTGCCATAGACAGGCTGCTTTGGGTGTTTTTGCTTATTTACTGAATGTATGTCAATCTGTGCCACATTCTTTACAGTAACTCCTATTTCAAGTTAGTTGTATTAGTTTTATTGATATACATAATTAAATCAAATGTACTGACCTTCATTGCTGGGAATTTAGCATATGGCGCTGTTCCAGTGGCTAGCTCAATAGCTGTGATGCCAAAACTCCAGATATCTGCTTTATGATTATATCCCTGGACCTAAGCACATGTAACATGTTCGTCATTTGTGAACTAGAGCGTATGTAAACTATGTATGCATCATAATTACCGCGACCTAACTTCTATTTCACCCCGGCCTGCTCTCAGTCTGACCTCTAGCTCAGCTGGAAGAGCATTGGTAGTACAAATTCCGAAGGTTGTGGGTTCGAATCCCAGCGAGGTCAGAAATTAATTTTTCCAAATTTTATTTCCAAGGGTTTTTCGCCCGGAATAACCTTGTTCTTTAAACACTACAATTTATCGTTCATCCACTCTATGTATTTCATATGTGCTACACGGTCCACATTATTCTCATCATTGTATGATAGTTGTGATGTTGTTTTGATCATTACCTGTTCCATCACCTCAGGAGCCATCCAACATGGTGTTCCCACAAATGTTTTTCTCATTTTAGGTCTTGTTCTATCTCCATAGTCACTAATTGCTGAACTGACACCAAAGTCTAGGGTACAACATTGAAACCATTATTAAAACTGTTACATGTATAATGTTATCACATAGCAAACCTACTCTTACAATTCAGTTGATTGAATGAGGTTGACAATAATATAGTCTATTGCTCAATTTCCCTAAGGCTTGTTTCATATGTCGAACTTTTCATGAACTGAACACTTTACAAACAATGGATAATTAGGCGGTATTCTTTGATGTCATTAGGTTCGGTTCATGAAAAGTTGGACGTATGAAACAGGCCTAACATCACTTTGGTCTTGATCATGTACTGCATTAATCAATGAAAAGAGTGTTCAAAACACCAGATATAAGTATCATACCTGCCAGTTGAACAGACCCATCCATTGCCAATAGAATGTTACCAGCCTTTACATCCCTAATCCATGCAGGGAAAAATAAACATGATCACATTGTACAATGGTAAGACAACAACCATGGCTATTTTTAGAATAGCTGTGCAGCGCTATTGAAGTACAACCTATGAAGCTTGATTTTTTCATTTGTAAACTAGCACTTCTACTTCTGTCAAATAATGCTATATACTAATATGGGTCGCACATCAACAAAAATTGTATTGAAACACACACTTTACAAAAATTTGAAATGTGTTCTACATATCTTAATCATAATTCATAGCAAATGTAAACTGTGCCACTGTACCTGTGTATTAACCCATTCTTGTGAAAGTATTCCAAACCCTTGAGAACTTCCTTTAAAACAGTAGCAATGATATCTTCATCTAGGACTCCTTCTTCACAGGCTTTTGGGTCTTCTTTCTTTTTCTGCTTCAGAACGTCCAGCATAGACCCTGCAAAGGAAATCCATTCAGACTATTGAAATTCTCCTTCTAAAACAGTGAGAAAAAACAGGATAAAGAGATACACTTTTGGACACTTGTTAAACTGTATCAGTGGCGGTTCCAGAATTGTTTCAGAGAGGGGGTTGTTGCATCAATTTGGACTGTATCATGCAATTATTGAAGGAGAACTATCGGTACTGTTCCTTCTCAAAAAGCAACAGGTGTATTTTTCATGGAATGGGATAAATTGATTATTTAATGGGGAAACCATGGAATATCTTATAAACTTGTCACTTACAATTTCTTTACAAACACACTTTCCTGAAGGCAAGCTCTTGTGTATACTAGAAAACAGAAGTGATCTAGGGATATCCCATGGTTTCGTACTCCAAATAACTACACCATATACCAATCACCATATATCACAGAGAATATTTTTACCTCCATTGAGAAGCCGCATCACAATCCACAGCTCTTGGCGCACAACAAATGAGGTATAATAGTTGACGACATTGTCATGGTTGCATTGGCTCATTGTATGGATTTCTTTCTGAAAATATCATCAAGACAACAAGACTCTACTACGTCAAAGTGTGGTGTAACTAAATGTACTGTCCCTGCCTCCTTAGTATAATAAGGTTCAAGGTTCTATGCCTGAATAGACTTGAAGCATAATGACATTTCCTACCTCTAATACCACAATCCTTTTCAGTAGCCTCTTTTGTTATGTTAATCTTTACTATTGTCTTCAAATTTTTAAAAGTGTTTTAACATTTAAATATCAAAAGAAAGTTTATAAAGGATTGTGGTGCTAGAGGTACTGTAGGAAACGTCATCATGCTTCAGGTCTATTTGGTATTACATTAAAGTAGGTTCACGTTCTCCAAAAACCCACATTTTATTAATTCTAGGGTGTATTTAGTCAAACATTTAGTTAAATTACTGAATAGTACGTTGATTTCACCTAAATTAGATAAGTTATTTGGGCTGACAAGTCCCTTAGATAAATTATGTATGTTGGCTAACAAAAAAAAATGAATCAACAAATAGAATACCAGTGCTGGATTAGGGCGACATTAATAATATATTCAATGGTCTCTTCAAAACACTCTGGTAAAGTAAAACCCCCAATATTCACATGACCATAAACAGTACTTTGGGATACATTTAATTTTAGATGACATCTCCTAAATAGTTATCTAATGTATGAGTAAATGTACTCTAATTTGATATGTGAGTCCACAAACCCTTGGTTATGAAAGATCAGACAAGAGGCTGTTGCAAAAACTGATATTATTTTAGAAATTATACAATAATCTTTATGCTTTGTCTTAACCCACAGATCTATATTTTTTCAAAGGTCATATATGTTTACATGAATATGACAGCAATAATTAATTTAACACTGGACACTGAAATA
>OCZR010122757.1:0-13527 GCA_900234385.1 Anemonia viridis | reverse complement strand
TTGCATACTTTATCCATGATATCTATATTTCACACCTTTTAATAAAATTCATATAATTAATTTTCATTTTCAGTTTCCATATTTTCCATTTTGCTCTTATGCATAATTGCATATTATATTCTTATCCAGACGTCTACATTTCGCTCATTTTTTTTTTACAGGATGCATACCATTCCATTTTTCATTTTAGTGCATTTTGCATATATGTATTTTGCATTGTTCTTATTTGTACTTGCATACGTTATTCAAACGTCAACATTTTTCACAGAAGGAATCTCTTGAATCATCCATCCGTCTATCTTCTTCAACTTTGTAGTAATAGTTTTATTAACTCTAGTTTTTCTGACTTCCATTCTTCCAGGAAATGAACCAACACAAGGCAAGTCTTTATCTATCTCTTTGAACATCCATAAAATCACTTTTTTAAACTATAAAATGAGCTGAAGAAATTTCAGTGTGTATTTGACTAATTTTCAATATTCTTAACAATTTGAATTTAATTTCAATATTATATACATATATTTATATTGCATAAACTTTGAGTTGATAAACCAATTGATTTATAGATATGGTGGGTATTAAAATTGATTGGTGTCTTACATATGGAAGACCATATTAACAAATAAATAGATAAATGATAAAGAGGAATAATTTTATACGATGCTAGGCTGGGAAAATTATGCACCATTCTAGACTGTCGCCCCATTCTACACTGTCGCCCCATTCTTAACTGTCACCCCATTCTACACTGTCGCCCCATTCTAGACTGTCACCCCATTCTAGACTGTCACACCACACTAAATCACATCACGTCACACTATCACACTTTATCAATCACGCCTCATTTCATCACACACATCAATACCAAACTCTCAAAACCACTCTACACCAGACCATACAATTACATCTAACTAATATATATCACAAACACTAAATAGCATCACACTACACTATTTGCTATACAATATTCACTATTTGCAATGATTTCTGAGGTCAGTAATGCATTTCTTTAAATATAGTCTGTGATAGAGATAATATTATCTCATTGACTTCAATGATTAATCTAGGCTGATTTTATGAAAAATTTGATATGAAATCAGTATCGTTGATTTGACAGATACATCTAACAGTAATTAAGCACTGAAACAATTCCTTATTTTTCCAGTAAAAGGAAAACTACCCACAAGTCTATTTTTTTATACTAATTTTTTCATGATTGTGACCAACTAGTTATCTGGTAGTCTCCTTCGCAACCGCTACCAGTGTCGTCACGCAATTTTCCTCCATGAAGCGTTGCGTGATGAAACTAATAGCGGCTGCGTAGGAGACTAGTTATCTGGTTAATGGAATTATAATAATAGGTATGAATATGATGGATAGTTTCTAGTTATGTAGAAGGGTGACTTTAATAATTAAAGGTTTATCCTCTCGATATGCGAGAAGAATGTAGTCTAGAAAATTACTTGTAGTACCAGGATCTATCCCCATAAGGGAAAACTACTTTGTTGAGTGACGCTTTCTCTATTTGCTGCATTCATATTGGTTTAATGCAAATATTTAAGGCATTAAAGTGCACCTAACCCCTGACGCAATTCTCTCAAATTCCTGGGTGACGTCACATCATTAACATATTGGTATTATAAACCTTTATGACTTAAAGACGCATCAATCAAATGAAGAAATATTTCACCATTTAATTAATCACTTCATGTAGAATCAATACTGAAAATATTGTATTAGGTGTTAGGTGCAATTTAAGGGTCAAACCTCAAACTTCACATGAGCCAAACTTAATTAATGACATCAAAGATTATGGGAATGCCCCAAATGTTGAAACCCAATGCATCCCGGACTAGAATGCCCCAGAAATCAAAACACAGTCATTATCACTCATAACATCTGGGAGATTCTCTCACTCCTTGCTTGATGTCATAGATGCTGTATTCAAAACATCTATTGACTTGAGCCAATATTGATCTGTGTTTACTACAACTCTTTCCTGGTTCTTATTGCTGATGATGTTGCTTTGCAGAAGGGCCAGTAGCTGGTAAAAGAACAAGTGGGTTGAGCAAGGGAGTCATTGCAGGAATCGTCATTGCTATTCTAATCATTGTTCTCATCACCATCGACTTGTTCTGCTGTTTCTTCAACAGCTGTGGTCTTATCTTCTGTTGTCAAAGGGCCTGTTGTGGTGGCAAATGTAAGCAAAAATTCTACAGTGAACTCTCACCTAACGGACACCTCAATAAGACAGACACCTCTCTAAGACGGACACCATGTTGAACCTGGCCAAACCCGGTCTGTCCCTAGGGTGTCTATCTTAGAGAGAGTTCACTGTATCACACCTGTATCACAACTTGAGTCCTTTACCTCAAACCCCAAATTTCTTAAACTTGAAGCTATATTCCATTAACTCCTGCCACTAAAATAATCCAAAATAAGTGAGAATTAACAGTGGATTCCACAAAGTGACTCTTCTTCCACTGCTTTCCAATTGGAATTTAGAAGTTGATTTTTGCAACTGCGATTTTGTGTGAATATCTTGAACCCCATTCATTTTCAACCTTATCCCTTGTCCTTAGGACATTCAAGATAATGAGACTTCATTGTCCAGCTGTTTTCATTGTTGCTACACTCTGTTTGCGACAACAGCCAAAACATGGAAATCAGGCAATACACTGCTGGTACTAATACAAAAGTGTAAGGGACCTCCTGATTGCAACGGGGTATTGGCACCCAATTTCCACATTTTTTTCAGTGCATAGCAATGAAAACAGCAGTGAGATGAGTTGTTTTTGTTGCACGGATTATATTTTTTAGAAATACCACACTTTCATCATTTTATGTTACATTGAATAGCAGGTATGTTTATTTTCTAATGCTGTTCTTCAAGACTAATACAATATTGGATATCATCTGTTGTAGATTCTCCAGATGGAAAGTCTAAAAAAGATTCTGCAGAAATGGAAAAACTGAGGTAAGTCTTGAGAAGTAAGGAAAAGAACCTTAAGTTGTGTTTCATCATCATTACTTTCATTGTCATAGTCAACATTATCACCACCAGACCATCATTGCTGGTATAGTAACATTGTCACTATTACTTCCACACCATCTTCACAATCATCATCATCTTTATGATCATCATCACCTTCACCATCATCATCATGACCTTCACCATCATCATCATGACCTTCACCATCATTATCATCATCATCACCATCGTCTTCACAATCATCATCATCACAATCATCATCATGACCTTCACCATCATCATCATGACCTTCACCATCATCATCATGACCTTCACCATCATCATCATCACCACACCACCATCATCATCATCATTACAATCATAACCTTCACTCATCACCATCTTCACAATCATCACAATCATCATCTTCACCTCTGTCACCACACTACCACCACCATCATCATCATCACAATCATCATCTTCACCTCTGTCACCACACCACCATCATAATTATCATTACAATCATGACCTTCACCATCATTATCATCATCATCACCATCGTCTTCACAATCATCATCATCACAATCATCATCTTCACCTCTGTCACCACACCACCATCATCATCATCATTACAATCATAACCTTCACTCATCACCATCTTCACAATCATCACAATCATCATCTTCACCTCTGTCACCACACCACCATCATCATCATCATTACAATCATGACTTTCACCATCATTATCATCATTTTCGCAATCATCATCTTCGCAATCATCACAATCATCATTATCACCATCATCTTCACAATCACCATCTTCACAATCATTACAATCATCACCTTCACTCATCTTCTTCATCATCATCATCAGGAAACACCACCATCATGTTCATCACTTTTTTTTATTATTTTAGGTCTTGTTCATATTTGCTAGACACAAGTATTAGTAGCTTTAGTCGACCTTTCGTCATACCTTATCAACCAATCAGTGCACAGGGTTTCCACACCAGACATAAAGGTTAGGTAGTGGTTAGATTTAAGGTAAGCAGGTAGTTTATGTAGTTATAGTTGAAACTCTTGCACCTGGTAGCCACGTTTTCCTCAACATACCCCTTGCAGGATGTCAGAATGCAGCTCATTTTTTAGGACAAAACACTAGGTTTCCAAATCCAAGGAGATTGAAGTTCTTTTGTTTTGTCCTCCAAATTGAGCTGCTTTAACTTCATGCACAAGGGGTCTTTTCCTGAAGTCTGGATTTTTTGGTTGATACTAACTTAGCAGGCACGGATCCAGGATTTTCAAAAGGGGAGTAAATGTTTTTAAAGGGAAAAAAAACATAACAGAAAACAACTTAATTATGAAATGTGACGACATAACTGCTCAGAAAAGGGGGTGAAAACTCACCAAATACTCCAGTTTCGAATTGCCAGTGAATGACCGCTGCCACGCATGGCAGACGCATTTCTACAGGGTTAGCCTCAATTGCACGTAATGTATTCACAATTACCAGAACAGCTCGTGGAATTCCAAGTAGTTTGCTTTGTTCAAGGTCGACAATTTTTTTCTTTCTTGTTGGTATTTATGAATATTTTACCCATAATCGAGGCTAACAGAGAGATGCATCTGCAGTAAAGCATTTCAGCGGTTATTTTTGAATTCGAAAAAGGTCTATTCATTAATCCCCCTGGATCCGCCCCTGCTTAGTCATAATTTTTTGTATTCTATCAACCGAGCAGTTTACAAGGCTACTGCAAGAAGCTAAGATAAAGTTAGGTAGGCATGTCAGATCTGGGGTCCACCAAAACTTTTTTTGGCGGAACAAAAATTGTAAAAGCTGAATTATACTAATTTTATGCCTTTTTCTTTCTACAGTAAAAAACCAGCTCCCGAGAACGTGTGAGCCCGCAACCCAAATACCTTGCCTTCCAGCGGTTCAATTCATTCAGTGAATGTGCGTAACGAATGGCACTTGATTTTGCCTGCTTATAATGTAAGGACATTTTGAGCTTAAGACTAATCATGCCAGCAAGATAGAAACCGAGGGCCTTGTAGATAGTCATCTTTGTTAGTGTTAATTAGTGCCTCTACTGCTTGTCAATCAACCTTTTTTCTTTTATTTACTCGCATTTTTTAGAAATTTTTATGTCAGTTTGTAAATCATAATAATGCATAATACGTCCTAGACACCAAACTTCTAGCGTCAAATGAAGGACGGTTTTTCCCTGGTATCTAATGACGTCATAGTAATCCACTCCGTCTTCATGGACTTTGTTATATTATTTGTACACTGTTGTGACGTCATCTTGGTGCCCTGCTCTAATCTCGTAACCTAGGTAACTTGTCCTTTGTTGGTTTGGTTTTTACCACTAAAGTTTGAAAGAAAAATTCGTTTACGTTTTCGGAGTTACTTGGATTTGGAAATAAAAAAAGAGCTAAAACTTGTAGCGTGAACTTCACCGCAAACGGCAAACGTGACCAGGTTTTATTCGTTATCCTGTAAATCACTTATACGTTTCGCAAACCTACTTACCAAAAAGAAATATTCTTTTGTTTATCTACGACTTGAAGGTTTTTACGACTCCTTTTTGCTGATTTTAAAGAATTTTTTACTGGTCAACTGACGTTTCACGTTAGCCGTTTACGTGAATATTAAACTGTCTAATGTCCTTAATCTCGTCCCCAGAGCCCACGTACCTCTTGGTCAGCTCCGAGAAACGAGAGGAACGTGGGGGGTCTGGAGATGAGATTGACGTTGTCTCCAAATTTCGCATTAATCTTATTCATTAGTGTGTGCATTTTACTTGTTTGAATTATTCTCAATATTAATTCATTGTTTCATGAGATAAGGCCAGTATTTTTTCTTACTATGATCATCATAAAGCAGCCTTCTTGGTAAAAAACATAAATGATTAAGGCAAAGGCTTAGCTTTGCGGGTTGCAAACAAACTGTCTGACTTAACGCTTGAATATCTACAAAAACTACTATAGAATACAAGATTTTTAATCATTTGTAATCACGATTAGATGTCCCTGATTTTCTAAATATCAAACTTTGCCCAGTCGATCATCTGGAGTGTTTTTCAACAAATACCACATAGTTGGTGTTATATTAACTCGCAGTTTCAGATCGTGTCTGTACATCAATCCGTTCAACTTATCCACAGCATGGCCGTTTTAGATACAATCAAACAGTTATTTATATTAACAGCAAAATTCAACCAAAAATAATTACTCTTGTGCTATGAACTAATCTGTTAAGTAAAACGTTCTCTCTAATCTTATTCTCAAACTTGTAGAAAAACAGCTATTTTTAAAGCTTCTTTAGGTTTTTATTTTAATTGATCGTTTCGGAACGTTATCACTAATTGCCTGTTGAGCCTGCGCTGTTTTTGCTCCCACCAAGAAGTGAGGTATTCTGGGTATTGTCATATAGCATTTCCGGTTCATTTTGATTGGTATCTTTTTATGAACCAATCACGAATCTGGGATGCCTACTTTTCTTGGGTGGAGAGCAAAAAGAGCGCAAGCTAAAAGTAGTTGTTACGATCGTTGATAAAGGGGTTTCTGTTTCGAGCGCAACTAATTTTCTTTTTCGAAAAGAGTATTGGCAACATAGCTAGAATTTCAAGCCCCGATGAATTTGAATGTATTGTCTTGCCCTCCAAAATGAGCTGCATTTCGACGAGCTGCAAAGGGCCTATTTCGTGTGAATTGTTTTGCAGCACCGATTGCTAGCCACATTGCGCGTCGTGTTGCACCGTGTGGCCTTAGCTTAAAGGTCGGTTCTGCATCGTGGAGGAAAAGAAAATTTGTTGCGTGCGTAATACGATCAGCATTTGCTTTACAACTTGCAACGCAAAACTTTGCGCCAAAAGTTGCACGAGTTTTGCTGTATGAGACCGCATCTTGATTTTGGGTTTCTAGCGAAAGTACCATCTATTACCACGCAAGGGATCGTCGTCGCTACAAGGAAGGCCCTGATGGACGTCAGTCATAGTGTTTCCATGACGAAGGGGAGATAAGTCTTCTAGTGCACACCCACATACAGATTGTAATGGAAACTCCTTTCTTGATGTTCACTGAATCTACTTTGTAGCAACGACAAGTATTGCGATTCTGTGCGTTATTGTACTAAGCTAGAGTGTTACGATAAACTCGACCTCGTTCCCAGGGCCTTCTCTTCAGAGCAAGAAGAGAAGGCCCTGGGAACGAGGTTACGATAAACTAGTACACGATGATCGACTGTTTGATCTCTCATATACTCAATCTTGTTGCTATTGCTGAACTTACTCTTGATATTCAATCATTCCCAAGTGAATGAAATGAGTCAAGACATGCCGTCATGTTGGAAGATATATGAAACATAACCCCTCCAACATGGCGCCGAACCATGTTACACGTAGTCAGGATTGCTAAACTAGCGGTTTCATTTTTACAAATTTAGCCTACTGTTGTACTACTGATTTTTAAATCTAAAATTAGTAATCTAAATCATACTTAACTCAATTTGCCTGTAGTTAGCTGTAGAAAGGAAGTCATTTAGCCAGTAACTTAAATCTCTGTGTAAAACTGAAAATAGGTATTAAAATAATAAAATGAGAAAAAGAAATGACATGCGCAACTCTGAATGGCTGAAAAGCAGACGAGTTTTCTACCTCGTTTCGTCTCCTAAATAATTCTTCACGGAATTCTTTACGTTTTTTGAAAGTCCGTATAATTCAAATTTTTGAAGATAATATGACTCGATTATTAATATAAAAGCCAGATTGACAAATATATCTTTTCCTTGGAACAATAGGGTTGAGTAAATGACGTCATTTACTCACAGCTTAGACGATGAAAAAAATTGATAATGTCTAACCGCAACGTTTGATTGTGAGCAAATATGCTGCTTTCCTACTACTGGGGCCATATAATCAAGTTTCAAGTCGTTTCCAATTTTCATTTTTTCTCGGCGCTGTGCAAGAGGAACGCAGGCTCTGGAAACGAGATTGTTAATGTGCCAGTCACATGCAGCGTTTATAGTCCCATTATGACGTCATTTATGACATTGGAATGATGTGACAAGTCTCGTCAAAAGATGTCCGGATTATTTTTGTTTTTTTTGTTCACTGGTTTCGTTCTTCAAGAAGGTTCGTGTTCTAAAGGTGGGTAAATATCTTGACTGATATCCCATGCATTCTGTGAAACTGAAAACTTCAGCGCGTGTAACTTACAAAAATTGTTATGGCAAAGTTGTCCTTGTCGCGCGAGCGTTCCTGAGTGAGACGGGTTTTCCTGGTCGCGTTCGAAATGGGAATAGAGTTTTTGGAACTTTGCTGTAACATTTCTTAGTCGGAAGAGAACTCTTAAACTTAGTTTTGCCCCTTTCAGACCACGTGTCACTCGTTCCAGTAACAGTTTCTTTGTTAGGACACAAATAAATTCAAGAATCATATTCTTAAAGGAGTGACACGTGGTCTGAAATTAATAGATAAAACAAACGACCAAGCTAAATTAAAAGGGTTCTGTCATGCAGAGCAGTATTGGCGCGCTTCAAGATTTTGTACTTCTACTACTTGCTGCACGCTCTAAGTCTTCCAGTGTTGGAAAGAACATAATTTTGATTCAATCACCTCTTCTTTAGTTCACCCTCATTTCTCAAACGCTCCTTCCAATCAAGAAATCGTTGAAGGCGAAAATGGAATCTTGGTATGTGAAGTCAGTGGTAAACCACGCCCTCCCGTCCCAAGATGGAAGAGAGTTACTGGAAAAGGCGTGGAGATTAACATCAGAAACTCTGAAAAATACAAAGTACTTAAGACCGGTGGATTAGACATTGGTCACGTGACAGAAGAGGATGCTGGGAAATATGTTTGTTTTACGTCATCAGGTGACGTATGGCTGGATAAAGAAATACATGTGAAAGTAATGAAAGGTAATAATATCATAATAATTATTTAATACTAATTCTTTAAGGGGAAATAATTATTCCCTGTTACCGCCGATAGCTTAAAGTATAGTTTTATTTTTGGACTTGAAATGTTTTGTGATGGCATTGTTGGTTATGGGACCCGGGGAGTTTAGAACAAAAATTATATTTTAAACTCAAGTACAATGAAATGAAGATAAGGATTTTGATTCCCAATATTGAATCAATTGATCGTTATCTCTAGTTTACATACTTTTCTCCGTGTTTCTATCTACTATTGATACGCTATTCTGTTGTTTTTAGCATCTGCCACGCCTTTGGCCATCCCATCATCGGATTACACCGGTCTTTACGTGTTTCTTGGCATTCTTGCTGTGATAATATTCCTTATTTTGACCGATTTTTCCTGTTATATCTTCAACAGTGCAGGCTTTATCAACTGTTTTCTTGTTCATCGTGAGCGTAAGAGAAAACAAAAATTTTCTGCTATTTGATGTTTACCCGAAATATTTTTCGTAAAAGTACTATACGTTTTTGTTTCTTTTATAATGGTTACTCCCTCAGGCTTGGTTTTTCTTTATCTCTGTCAACAAATAAGCTCAACAAAGAATTGAGGAGTTCAAAAATGGATTGTTGTAATACTGCACATGCGATTAACTTTGTCCTTGAACTTCATCCGTAATGTAACTGCTGTCCCAAGGAGAAAACCTGGTGCGCATTTTACACCATATCAGTCTCTAGCTCTCGGCTCCGCTCAGTGCTGTAAAAAATAATAATTGATAAAGCGTCCTTATTTTACATGGGTAGCTTGTAATAGTTATTGACTATAATAGACCTGAGACCGACGGGTGCACTCAGACGGGTGCATTGATTCCCTAATGTATGTGATGTTGAGTCCAGGAATCAAACCCAAGACCTCAGAGGCGAGAGAGAAGTGCACTACCACTACACCACCCTTGATTCCCTAATGTATGTGATGTTGAGTCCAGGAATCAAACCCAAGACCTCAGAGGCGAGAGAGAAATGCACTACCACTACACCACCCTTGATTCAAGTTTGTCACTGAATATCTTGACAAACACATGTATAGAGTACACCATATAGTAACCACACCCAAATTCTAATCTCCCCTTCGTGGGTCAATAACATTTGAAAAATATACCTTTTTGTGATCAAACAAGATCAAGAGGTGTGGTTTATACATCCTTCAAATAATCACACCCTGTACCCCTTTTACGACCGGCCAGTATAATACAATATTTTTACCGCAATAATGTGAGGTATCAGCACCCTAAAGCCTGTCTGTCCCTCACTAGCTAGTGCTGGACTTCTGCTTCTGCTAGCTTCTGCTGCTAGTGAGGACCATGAAGCCTCAGTGAGTCAATAGTAATCAGGATAGACATCCCAAGATGGGTTTTTAATAGTGATTATAAAAAGCCTTGCAGCAAAACCATGCGAATTTTCTATATCAGCTAAATTCACATGCCAATCTAAATTAAAGGTGTTAAGAAATCTAAAACGCACGCACTGGATTCCAGTGTTAATACCTTGGAGGTCGTTCATTTTCATATCTGTCACTAAACTAAATGGCCAAAGATATCAGTACTGAAGCATAATTTCCAAACACAATTGTTCCTTAAAAGCCAATTTAATTGTTTGTTTTCGTTCCATTTTAATCTTTAGTATTCAATTCTATTACTTTATTTGTGTTCACTCGTCCCATGGTTGTGTAGTTATAAAGTAAATACATAGCTACACCCATAACAACAGATATGATCAGTTTAACGACCTACAACCAAATTGTTAGCGCGTGAACACGATATATTACACAACGTTTATTGTATTCCATTCATTTATACACGAAGCATTACCACGAGCACATCAAGGGAGTTAAAAACCCTTTTGGCCATGCTGTTTTACGGATTGTATGACACGAACAATCAGTTTTCCTCTCAGATAGGACCATTTTCTAACTGGCCCCGTCCGTCAGCGTTTGTCAAACCACCAGCCAAGAATAGAAAGAGGTATAGAAGTTTTATGATAAAAGATATCTTGAACGATAGACAGGAACCAGAGGGTGTAATAACTTACCCAGCATCTTCTATGATGAAAGGTTAGTTTTTCTTTCAAGTTAATAAATGGCTTTTTTAAATGTTTTTTTTAACATAAAATTGTTTGATGTTGTAGATTTCATGCAGCGCGCATTCCTTCTCAGCATTTCTAGCACCACCAAAAAAACCCAACATTTTATTCAACCTATTTAATCTTTTCTCGTATAGAACATTTATTTAACTTTTCTCACCTCTTTTAATGTTTTTACATCTAGAGCGTTAGTACTCGAGGTCAGAAATGACGCGCCTCTTCAACTGTTTTCACATAGCACAACTCGAATTTCTCACGCATTAGTTTTCCAGTGAGCGTAGAGCTCTATTTCCTTGTATTCGCAATTCCTTCTAGGAGATTATTCTCTGAGTTCAATTTAGAATTTAATAGGAAAATAAGAGAACTAATTCTCAAAGAACATTTCTTTTGCATTTGTTTTTCAAAATTTGTGGGTAATATTTAAAGTTGTAACTGTTTAACTTGAGTACAATTCGTTTAGCGTTTCAGCCTCCCGGCGAGGTTCTGGCTTTCCCGCCATCTACCATTCCAGCTTTTTCGATCAACTTCCATCACACTTTGCTTCAAACACCTGCACATCGGCCATGTAAGTCATCGATATACTTTTTATTTTATCTAAACTGAATTATCTTATAAAATGAAAACCTTTTTTTGTGTTTAAGGTAATCCTGCCTCGACAGCTCAACGACAAGACACCGAAAACGTACCGAAGTATTTCCGAACGATCTTGAAGGAGAGCCGCAAGAGTCGTCGAAATCGAACGGTTTTTTCGCGTCTTCAAATGCAGAAAATGGAAGAAAAATTTGAAAGAAAGAAATACTTGTCTTCTCAAGACAGGAATGATTTTGCCAAGTCTTTGTGTTTGACGTCTTTGCAGGTGAAGACTTGGTATCAAAACAGAAGAATGAAGTGGAAGAAAGAAATGCTCAGCATCGATCCAACAGCGGTCACTACAAGAGCCAAAGGAAGGCCAAGGAAAGGCGAGTTCTAGAACTTCATTGGACCTCGCGATTACTACGATAAGTGTAAGACGCGCGCGCAAAATAGATCTTTGAAAAGTTCAATGGAATATCATTACAGAAGAATAAGAACTATCCGCGATTTCTGTTACAATCAATTATTGGTTCTGTTTTTATCGCCGAATAAGCATACGCATGGTAGTATCCACAGTGAGCTTGCGCATTTATGATTAACATAAGGAAGTGCGCATATATGCAGACGGTAGTACCCAGTGAGCATGCGCAACTATTATTACGTAAAAAAGTGTGCGCATGAGCAGACGGTAGTACCCAGTGAGCATGCGCAACTATTATTACGTAAAAACGTGTGCGTATGACCAGACGGTAGTACCTAGTGAGCATGCGCATCAATTATTACGTAAAAAAGTGCGCATGAGCAGACGGTAGTACCCAGTGAGCATGCGCATCCATTATTACGTAAAAAAGTGTGCGCATGAGCAGACGGTAGCACCCAGTGAGCATGCGCATCCATTATTACGTAAAATAGTGTGCGCATGAGCAGACGGTAGTACCTAGTGAGCATGCGCATCTAATACGTAGAAAAAATTTGCGCGCATTAGCAAATGGTAGTAGTAAATGAGCAGCGCATCCATTGTTATTAGGAATAGTGTGGCGCATGAACAGATGTTAGTAGTAGTTAGTAGTGAGTATATATATATGCACACCAATTACTACATAGAAACACGTGCGCTTTCCTTTAAGAAGCGTGTGAGCATACGCAGATGGTAGTAGTGAGCATACGGATTATTGTTGGATTATTAATGACAGTTTTTATTTTGAAGAAATAAAGTTTGGGCCTGATAATTGAACTGATTTTGAAATCTAGCACATATTCAAATTAGTGTAAGGAATTTTGTTATTATTTTCTTATTCGAGAGACATTCCCTAGCTGTTACAATGAGCTGTAATGCAACTAAATTTCGTTTCCTTCTTATCATTTATTAGTCGCTGTCGAAATCCCGTCCTTTTTCCAACAACTTTTCATCTTCTCCTTTGGTACTCACTGAAAAGAAAAAAACGCTTAGATCAAGATATACCTTGCACGTGCTGTCAAATACGGTGGCCTTGAAGGGCCATATGAACAACACAAATATTTTTAAAATGGCGACTTATCAACTTGCGATTGCGACTTATTAACTTGCGATTGCGACTTATCAACTTGCAACTCGCAAGTTAATAAGTCGCAATCGCAAGTTAATAAGTCGCAATCGCAAGTTAATAAGTCGTAATCTCAAGTTAATAAGTCGCAATCGCAAGTTGATAAGTCGCAATCGCAAGTTGATAAGTCGCAATCGCAAGTTGATAAGTCGCAATCGCAAGTTGATAAGTCGCTATTTTAAAAACATTTGTATTGTTCATATGACCCTTCAAGGCCACCGTAGTCAAAGCAGCTCAATTTGGAGAACAAAACAAAAGAAACCTATTATTTTGTCCTCCAAATTGAGCCGCATTCCAACGTGCTGCAAGATGTCTGTGTATATTTTACACTCATGCGCACGTGA
>OCZR010122549.1:0-10598 GCA_900234385.1 Anemonia viridis | reverse complement strand
TCATTGTTTTCTGGTGCGTAGCTTTTTTTAGTTTCTATGGTCAAATTAAAGATTAATTGAGAAAAAATGTGCGCGTGTTCTTTGTGCAGTTAAAGCACGCGCGTATTTTCTATTTGAATAGAATAAAAAACGCAGAATGGCGTGTGGCGGAGTGCTTCTCAACCTTTCTCGAGTTTTCTGGCAATCTACAAATGCTTTATAACCGTGTACACATCACAGCTAGCAAGCAATTTTTTTAAATTTCTTTTATAAAATACAAATGCGCGTGCGTGCTATGTGCTCTCGTATTGTACGCGCCATCAACCAATCAGAACGCTATATACTATATACATTTATTATGGTATCACGATACGAGTTTATTGAAGTAATCAAGAACCTTTTTGTTAAGCTTTCTAAGTAACGTATCTTAATCTTTTTTCTCCGGTAATGAACTCCCATTCGTCACATGGAAAGGAAATACGAAGTGGGGTGCAAAACAAATAGACTCAGCCGACATGAGGCAATGATTAGCTTTACATGTCCTGAAATAATCTTATCTCTTTGTTCTAGAAATAATATGTAGTTAAAAACAAATCACGCTATATAATTACAACTTTAATTACAATTTTTTGAGTTAAATATTCAATAGTCTCTCCATCGGATTAATGTTTAGGTATTTTTTACGCCATTTAAACCGAGTGTTGTCACGATAGGTGGTTAGCAGGTGGCCGAATTGAAATGTTTTTACTACACTTGTTTACGAGCCAAAGCAACCAGTAAGAATAATGTTCCAATGATGTTTCTTCAAAGCGCTTCCTGCGCAGTAATGTTTTTCTTATTTACTGTTACGTTTTTCGGAAATCTCCAGTTTAGAAATCAATCCTATTTCATTCCAAAATCCTGCGAAACGTTTTAGACGAATTTATCCCGCTAGTCTAGTGTTGTTGTTTTTTTTGCATAACAGTACTACGTTTTTCTGAGAATTTTGTCAACTTAATTTAAAGTACATTTTTTATAAAATATATGCCAAAATCTATTTTTTCCTGATTTACACAATCTCATCTCTTAGCAACTCGATTGTAAAAATGCTTAAAGTGGTTTATAACAAAACGTTAACAAAGTAAAGTACGGCTTCTTGCGACAAATATATATTAGCTAGCAGGCTACCGATTGAGAATGTGATGAATGTCAACCCAGGCACTAATCTTCGTTTGACAGTTACCTCTGGTGCTACTTATATTTTCGCACCCTTTTCGTCTTTTTCTATGAAGCATCAACGCATCTTTTAGCGCTATGAGGGAAGCCGGCAAGTTTAATTAATCCACGCCACATATGACTGAATTAATTTTTTTATTTTATTTCTGCGTTGGCTTTTAAGAGATACGTTTTTAAAAGAAATGAACTGCTGAGGACCTTTGCTAAACCCCTTTAAATTCAGAAGATCAGAAGAAGAAGACGCATTTGCAAATAACCAAGGTGCCTTGAAAATCTTTTAAAGGGTTGCAAGTTAGTGACCGAAATCGTTGTCGAATTCTATTCCTTTAACCTTACGCCAAGATTCATTAGCTAGCGCTTCAAGCTAAGAATTTAATGTATGAGATTTCCAAAGAAGAGCATATCGATACTGATAATAATTAAAGCATTTTACCCTGCATACTTACAGTTAAAAGCTCGCTTGCTATGTTCGCTATTATTGACTGCTAAGAGGACATTTCTAGGTGGCATGGTGACTAAAAACTTCTTCTTGAAGTCAAAAACGAAGAATATTTATCAATCTTCGAGTGAATAGAGCTAGTTTTCTTTGTTTAGAATTCCAATTCTAGCGGCTTCAAAAGCTTCCTTCGGCCTTCGCTCGTCTCGACTGACGCTTGTTCAGACTTCAGACATCAATTATGAATTTCATGAATACTAAATAGCTCACATCACGCTTGTGGTTTTTACAAAACCTAATACTATATTCCAGCTTTTAGTTGTATCTTTACCGAATTTGTTTTTGCTTTTTCACAAAGCGAAGTTTTATAATAAATTTTAGATAGTTTCACAAGGGGAACTGCGGAAACGCGCGAAGAAATTGTGTTTTTTTGTGTGGTTCTGATGAAATATACTGAATCGTGTTGTCACGTGATGACGCGGAGAATTCTCTCAATAAAATTTACATCGGTCACGAGTTTAAATTGACAGGGATTGACAACATAAAGCATTTGGTATACATTGAAGTTGTAATAGGGACTCTATAGTATAGTACGTTAATGACAGTTCTATGATATTTTTCATTGATTTTAATTCTGCCAAAAATGGTCGAAATTGTCATCATTTTCCCGCGAGACGGTTCCAAGGACCACAAGTCGAGAAATACGATAATTACTTTGTTTATATCGGTTCAACGACAATAAATTCGGTCAAAAAGTGGCCAAAATTATACGAAAATTTCGCTGGTTTGTAAAAGAAGATCTTTTTATCAAATTTAACCGACGTAGTGGTTGTAAAAATGACCAGTGCTAACAGTAGCCCTCTCCCTCAGAGAGCCGGTTTCGCAGGCTATGCTAACAGTCGAAGAAATTCAGCACAGACTAGTTTCCCTTTTCATTTAGAATACTTCTGATTTTTCGAAAAGTTTTGGTGTGATATCAAATTCCATGATGTTTCACTGAGTTTTGGACATTAATTTGCCGCACATAAATTGGACAATGATCCTGGATAGATAGAAACGATGGTACCTTATTACTGAAGTTTTCACGCCGTTTAAATAATGTTTATTAGAATTTGAGATTATTGATTTGAATTTTTCGTCACTAGAAAAACAAGAAAAAACGAAAAAGAAAAAGAAAGAAAGAAAGTCGAAAAGGAAGAATAAGAGTGTTATATTGCTGATTCATATCCGCCATCTTGAATTTAACAAACATTTCTCATTTCTCTTTGTGTTACATCATTCAACATAGCCGACGTCTCTCTTCTTATTTTATTCTTTTGAGAATGATTGAAAACCAGTACTATTCGTACTTGTACTAAAAAAGAAAAGATAGATCTATATACAGATAATTGTCAGTTCGTCAGATCTCTTGCTATCTCGTTGAAAAGGTAATCAATCCTCGAATCCGTCACAGAATCTTTGTTTTTCGGTGTTTCTTGTCCAGGCCTCGCGGTATTATGTCTCATTTTCTGTCCCATTTGTCCTCGAACAATGACGCAGGCCTGGTGCTCCGGCTCAAGGTGCCAAGGTCCATTTGCGCTTTAAAGATTTGAAAATATTAAGCAATTCCAACCGCGTGACTACCATTGCGTTACTAAGTTGGAGGTACAAGCAAAACTGGAATGTGTGATTTATGTAGGACGCTGTCACTAACGCTTCCTAAAACGGATCGCCGGAACACACCAAGACCGCGGTTGCCCATGACGATACACGTGACGCGTTCGTTGACTGCCGTCTGACAGATGGCTTTACTGGGACTTCCAAAGGCAACCATTGTTCTGTGACGAACCTGTGGTAAGAACGAATCACAACCCAAGTATGAGCTACTAGTTCGACAAGAAATATGAAATATTCATATCCTGCAGTCAATATACTAGGAGAAGCACTAGGGACTCATAATAGTTGGTACTTCTGATGCGACTTAAGAAAAACACGATAGGGAATGACAAGTGGTCAGAAATTGGAAAAAAACATTGCGCACAAGATGCACAAGATTGCTCCTCTTCGACATAGTCAATATAAGGTAAATTGAGCCTCCCTAATACACCCAGAGAGTTAGAACAAGTGTTCTTGATACAAGGGCTAGTTTCTTCTCATGCGCAACCGTTAGGGTCTGGTCATAAATTGTATATGGAGAGGGGGGGACAACCCTCCGGAATTGTCTCATTTCTTTGATGGCACACTAGTTTTAGAACCTCAAACCACATGCCCCCCTGATTTTGCCTCCCCCCTATATTTTATGACTAGCCCCGTAGGCAAAAACAATTATACTGTCTGAAATGAGGAAATCATTGCGCACAAGGTAAAGAGGTGTGTAGAGCGATAGATACCCACCTTGGATTGATTACACTTTTTTTCGAACCTCTCCATTATTGGTTTTGATTTTTTCTCGGCTGCGTGCTTTATTTCTTGCATGTCGTGGTAGCTGCACTCAGCTTCTTCTAGGAAAAATATAAGAGAAAAATTGTGAGAGGAATTCGTATACGTCTCTTTATTCATTCTTTCAAATTTTAGTAACTTCCTGTTATTTCTCTACAATCTTTCTTAGATTTTGTTGGTTTATTTACTCGTCCGCCCAACCGTCCGTCCGTCCGTTCTTCGTTCGTTTGTCCGACCGACATTTGTTCATTTATTGTCGTTTTTCATTTCTTTTCTCAGTTTTTCTTTGATTATCTTTCCTTTCTGAATTCGTTTCTCTCTCAGGCTTCACGTCACCCATCTTGTCACACCTTTCTTCGCTTTTGTCAAACGCAGACATCTATCCTTTTAAAAATCCTTCCGGTTTACTATTAGTTTAATTTCATACGCAACCACCGCAAAGAAGTCCATCAAATCTCTTAATGGCCCGGGTAAATAGAGCAGCAACTCTCGTAAGAAGTCGAATCGGTTACCGATAAATCCTGACACATTAATTGAACCCATATTATATTTCTGATAATTGATTTCGACATTTTTAAAAGTGTGGCATTGTAACCCAAAAGTGACTTGGAAAAAAATTGATTTGGAAAATGATCCCTCATTAAATTCTTTCCTTCCTTCCTTCCTTTTTTCTTTCTTTCTTTCTTTCTTTTTTCTTCCTTCCTGTCTTTTTCCCCTTTCTTTCTTGAATAAATGGCTCGTTTAGTCCCTAATGATTTTTTCTAAGTGAATATAGGACTTGATAGTTACATATAAATAGAATTAGAGAAAAGGAAAGAAGAAGGCAAGGAATGCATGGGACGTCGCAAAAAACTAGGTTGCACAGTTTGAACTCTTTTAACGTCGGTGTAAACACGGAGAAATTCTTCTAGCGCCATACCACTAAAGTACGGAACACGTTTCTGCTTCTTGCGACGTAACCCGCAACGCCTCACGGCATGTGGTCACAAAGTGTGATCACCAACGTATACGACGTTGCGTCGCTTGGAAAAAAACTTCGCATCTTTTGTTCTGTGCTTTAATTCCTCTCAAACCATCAGCGTTTATCCACAATCTATACCCCCTTCATTGTCCGGTTATTCTTTAATCTTTTCGAACGTCGATGCTTATCGCACCAACACGAGAGAGATCTAGAACACTTGATAGAGTGCCCACACTAAATCCGTGAAACATATACTAATTCTTAGCACTAAATAGTGATAATTAATAGATTATATTAGAAAACAAAGGATTCTGTATGAAATAGTACTAATGAGTGCTATTTAATGTTCACGGTTTTTGTGCGTGCACTCTAGCTAAGTATATATTTACCATCTGATTCGTGTGTCGTGTCTTGAGGTACATTTTCAAGTATTTGATGAACGTGGAGGAATATCATTTCATCGTTGTCTTGACTAAAGTGCGCCAAGTACCCTATTAAACATGAAAGATAAATAAACCAATGTGAAAGAAAGGAACTCCTAACAGTCTTCGGTAAGTAGGTCGATAGCAAATAAACATGTCTCATTTAAGAAAACATAGACAGTTGCGTTACTTTTAATTTGGCTAGAAGTTTAATTCATTGGACGCGCACTACTATAGATATCAGGGACCTTTAGCTTTGCAAAATCTACGACGGCGACGTCAACCGGAAGTGTAAATAATTTTACTTTGGGTTTTCGCGCTATCAAAGTCTGTCTTCCATGTGGATGAGTTGACTTTACTTACAACGTTTTGATTGAAATCTCCAATGAACAGAACCCCAGAGTGAAGTTCAGTATTTGTACTTCCGGTTGACGTGGCCGTCGTAGATTTTGCAAAGCTAAAGGTCCCTAATATGTACTGATTCAGTGTTCGTTGAGGTGAGGCATTCTGACTAAATGAGCGTGTAGTCGAGCACGTCCCCCCAAAAAAATTAAAATAAATAAGTAAATAAATATTTAACAAAAATTATCATTCCAAACGAGCTATAAACAATCTACTCTACTACCAAATTCCCAAGGATTCCACCTATGGAAGCTGAGACGTCGTATGGACTTCAGTCATGACGCAATTGATATAGAAATCTGCCGTTAATGTGGGGAAGTACACGGAATAGTAGGCCAGGAAGAGACTTGCCGGTCCCCAGACGTTATACACGTTGTAGAATGTTCGATTGGTTTTTGAGTTTTCGATCCTATTGTTTTGTTCCAATCCGCTGAAAACACTAAGTGACTGATCCAGGTTTGGGTTTTTCGTTCTGGATTGGTACGCGAGCCATAAGACATACAACCGCATATTATTTCCGTGCTTTTCTTTTCATTTTGCTCTTTCTCTTTCTCTTTCTCATTTCTTCTTAAGAAATATTCTTTCATTATTTTGAATGGCTTTGTTGTGAACTGATGTATTTTTTTCCTTTCTTTTCTCTTCTTGATTAACCATTAACCGCAGTTGCGCCATAAACAAGAACCAGAACGTTCACTCCCATTTTATCAGACACAACTGATTTTCGAAAACCCAAAAAGAAGCCGATACGACAAATATATCCCAGTTTTACAAGGCACTAGACAGTATACTAACAACACGACCCCACAATATCAGGATTTTCGATTTTTCACGTATTTTGACCTTCATTGGACCGTCGATTAACGGATCACGTTCTGCCTTCCAAACAGCTTCCTCACTTGCTTGATTTTTTCCAATCCTTTTTCACTACAATTCTGATACATTTTCTTTTAAACTGACGTAGCACGGATTGCTTTATTAAACCGAGATCTCAGTTCAAACTCTAGATGCAGAACTGTTCTAACTCTCGAGTGATATTGTCAACATGGTATAGCCTTTACTCCATTCAACTTTTCTCCGCTTTTTTATTCTTTAAAAAAAATTAACTTTCTTATAGCGAAAATAACGTAAATTATTCTCTTAACTTTTTCGGGATTTTTTATCTTTGTGACTTTCATTCGCGGCTTATTTGCGGTTAATTTACGAGTTAAGTTCATACACCTTTAGAGATACGAAAGCCTTAATTTCATTCATAATCCCAATAGTCAACAATGGAATCCGTACAATTTGCCAACATCGCAAAGTCGGCTTTTCTAGATCTCTCTTGAAATATTACATTATAAATTAAACGGCGTAGCAATTAATACAACTATGTGACTGAATTCCTCCGGCTTTTAATCAAGGAGGCAATCCAGGACAAGACAATGTATCAAGCGCTTTATACTGAGTGATATAAGTGACGCAAAGTGTTGTCACGGCGCTAGAAACGATTTTGTTTATTCAAGGATTTTTGAAAGACAGATTTTAAGTGATGTTGTTGGGTTCACTTAGTTGGACAAAAATTGAAAAGTAAACAAAAGGATGATGAGGTTGAGGAAAGAGCATTCGAGATTGAATAAAGAAACGACCCTTGGTATTGGCAAATTTACGTTACGGTTTTGTATAGAGATTTTTATCGAGCTAGCCTTTGCTTTTTTATATATTGAAAAGGGTGTTTTCACTTCTTTTGTTTTTGTTTTAATAATTTCCGTACTTCTAACAAACTCGCCAATATTATGTACTGTGTTTATACTATATTTCAGATTCAGTTACACATTATTTAAAACGGAATGATAAAATCAACGAAAATGCCCCTAAGTTAAGCAAGGCAAATGTGACTAACTTTTGCACAATCGTGATTCCAAGTTAAGCCTGAATTGAACAAGCTTCCATTATTCAAAGTATAACAGTTTTGATGAAAAGTAACATGAAAGATTTCAGTCCACGTCTGTGTTTGAACAGCCGACTTTTGACACTTCAAACATCGAGACCTCCTAAGATTCTTTATACACCTCACTAAACGAATCGACACCAAATCATTCCAGAATATATAATTTGCAAAATATTCGATTTCAAAGTGAAGAAGTCTAAGAATTGAAACGTAATGATTTTATCGTATTTTCTGTAGAAATATTTTTCCTAATTTTTTCCCTAAAAAATGAATTTTGGAACGTCTAAATATAAATTATCAAGAAAGGGCGTAATTTAATGAAAGAATAATCGTTCTTCATGATCATAGATTATAATAAGCGGGTTTTTCTTCTTCTTCCTTTAAATGTAAATGTTAATATAGGCTCTTTGAATGCTTTGGGTAGAAAATATATTTAGACTTTTGAGAAATTAAAATACTTGAGCTCAGACAGTTACAAATGGAGCGTTGAAGTTACTTTTTATGGCTATTTCATGCATTCTATAGTTACTGAGAAATATTCGTTTGAGCAGAAAGAAAGTAAATGAAAACGGCACTACGGGATTTGTTTATAAAATTCAATACTGGTTGTGTTCAAGAGAAGAACACCTTGTGTATCAAGCATACAATCTAGGAAAATATGTCGTACTTACAGTCGAACGCTCGTTCACTGTGTACGCTTCCGTCAACGGGGAATAGAATCTTTTTGTGGCTGAGCATTTTTGGTTCTTAATCGGCGTCGTATCCAAGGAAGTCTTAAGCGTTGTAGCTCTGGTCCAAATGAGAATATCAAAAGATTCAATCGCTTATGTACCTTGCGTTTCTTAATGAATGGCTCTATTAATATCATAACACGTGACCTGGATCTAGCGAGCCAGTAAACACAGAGAAGTCGGAGAGCAACGGAGTTTCTTAGCGCTACGATTTTGTAAGTTCCGCGTTTAGGATTCCAAGGTAATGGATGTTTTCTGTGGGATCCTAGAGGGGGGGATTTTCTTTAAGCGGTTTTTGGAGGAATGAATATTCTTGGGAGGATATTGGCGGGTAATTATTTTTATGCAGTGACAGCGACAAGGACCATAATTAAAATAGAAGCCGAGCGATTTTAGTTTTGTTTGTTAATGCAACATTCGCTTTAATAACTATGAAGTTATTGATATTCATGGAGTTAGGGATAGAGCTGGAAGAAAAACAAAATTATCGATTCTTTCCCCAAGGCAAATGTGTTTTGTCAACACATGAAATTACAGCCGGAATATCATGCATTCAACTGAATTACAGTTTGGAAAGAAAGGATTGTAACAGAAAAACAATCCTTTATTTTTTTCTTTTTTTTGGCCATCTGTCAACGCTTTTACCTTGAAAACAATTATTCAAATTTTTCATATTTTTCAATATATTTTTTCTTTAAATCTAGATTAAGCAAAGACGAAGAAATCTCCTTAAAAGAACTACATTAACTGGACACGAAAAATTTAAAAGCTAAACTTAGATCTTTACCCGCGTGAAGCACAATTTAAGGCTTTTCAAGCTGAAGAAAAAATTGTTGCCTAGCACGTAAACACACCACGGCACTCAACCATAGTTACACAGCCGGCCGAGTTATTTAACATCAATGTCAAATTACAAAATTCAGAATTACAAAACATTACGTGATATCGTGGAAACTCCTGATCAAATAGACGCAAAATGAAATATTTTTCACAGAAATTGTTTTTTTTTATCACATCGCATTATACGGCGGGCTAATACTTGATAAAGAAGTGGGCATCTTGGAAACAGGGAAGATTAATCTTTTTTCCTTCTGGGCCACTATCGTATACTTCCTGTTTTTCTCCTGATCTGTCCTACTTCGTCACTTTTGACTGAAACTCGCAAAAACTAAAAATGATTATTAAGGGAGTTCCCGAGAGTTCCCTGAGGGAAAATGATTCGTCAAAGCTACCCGCCATCTTTCGAAAAAATCTCGATCATTCAAGAAGCCCAGAAGGACTTTTCTAACTCGCCTTTGTATCATTTGACGTCCTTTTCGCAACGATCAGACGCCTTTGGCTAAAGCCTCATGGTTACTTAGCAATAGACCCGTTGCATGATGACGTCTCATACCTCTAATACCACATCCCTTTCGGTAGCTTCCTTTGTTTTCTTAATTTCTACTATTGTCTTCAATTCTCACATTCAAGAGTTTTGGCATTTGAATATCAAAAGAAAGTTTGAAAAGGATTGTGGTATTAGAGGTATGAAACGTCATCATGCTTCAGGTCTATTGAAATACTGAAGTATCTCGACGAACGTATCGTTAATTAAGTTAAAATATTCAAAATGGCGTCTCTTGAATAAGGAAATGATTGCCGGTTAAACTATACTTTGCGTCACGATTATTCATAACCTACCTTTTTTCTAGTTCCTTAAATACCGCTGTCCTCCTTGAATACGGACTTCACTCAGGGATAGCCTCACTGATTTCAGTCAAAAAATTAATTCACGGACAAAAACGATAACTGAAAAGAATGCACAACTTCAACAATACAAACACTTTGAAATTCTCATTGAAACACACAAATATTCATGATAATACACAAAATAAGGGCCAACCCTGAACAAGAAAAGATTCCCAACCCGGATTGAATGTAAGTAGCCTAAGGCCCGTTTCAAACGTCGAACTCTTAATGAACCGAACCTAATGACATCAAAGAATACCGCCTAAATATAATATCCATTGTTTGTAATGCGTTCGGTTCATGAAAAGCTCGACGTATGAAACGGGCCTTATTGGGCTATAGGTGAATTTTTTTCAGCGACTTGGTCTGACGCCTTTGT
>OCZR010122368.1:0-11571 GCA_900234385.1 Anemonia viridis | reverse complement strand
GCTTCCTTATCGAGTGCACTCTCCCAAAGCGTTAACGGATTCTGCAGTATATGTTTCTGTCGTCTGATATAAAGCAGATAGCCCACCAATTAGCGTACGCGCGTTATTTTGTATATCTCAAATATTTTAAAAATCACGAAAAAGATTATTTGGAATATGGCTGAAAAAGTAGTAAGTTTACTTCACTAGAATATCCATACCCAATGGAATCTCCTTTTATTTGTAGGAGATGTATATTTCTACTCATGCATAGACCAGACTTCTTGATCTTAGATACCAGGCGGAAACGCGGAATATTAAAGTAAAATACACCATATAAACACTGATGACATTAAACAATCTTACCGTGAACCAACAGTGCAGGCATCAAAGTGATAAGTACATTTAAGCTGATTGAAGTTCATTTCCTATAGGTTGGATTCTGTCTTTACTCTAGTTTTCCTACCAGACTGCTCTATCTATACCGCAAAAAAAAAAAAAAATATTAAATTTTTAATTGAAATTGGTGATCAAAATTACCAAGGGTCTGTTTAATAAGTGTACGGGTGTACAGGGAGCCGATAATTAGAACTGCATAAAAATAAAAACATACTTCAAACATTTGGAAAAGTACTTAATTTAAAGATATATATGGAGCGCCATGCAGACGTTTGAAAACTGATTTCGAAGATATCCATGCCGCGATATGTGTATTTAGCCAACATTCGGTTCTCGCTAATTTTTGCCCGCAATTAATTACCGGTGCCTTTTTGGTTGATATTGCCTTGGTAATGTACGTCTATCGGGAAAATAATTATAGTCAAGAGAGCAAAAATTAGAATGCTAGAAATAACCATCTGTTTCTTTTTTCTCTTTGTCTTTTCATTTCTTCCATTTTTTCATTTTTCATATTTCCAAATCCCATTTCCCAGGCCAAACTTTTTCCAAAATTCCAGTCCCAATCCTACTCAAGTAATGGCTAAATCCGAGTCCGATTGCAGGCATGAAATCCCTTTTTCCCAACCCCCAAAAGACAAATCGTTTAATCTCAGCTATACGCATACTAAACTAACCCCTCTCCCTCCCCCACAGGAACTATAGCATAACGTATACTATATTCTTACTCTGACAACAAATTAGATTTTTAAGGAAAAAATATTAATTTAACTCAAAGCCGACATCTTTTCACCTCGATGAATGAATTTTGCAATTTTCACCAATTAAGCTTCCCCTCTGTAAATATTTTGGTATAAAAGAATTGTCTTAATAAGAACTCTCCAGCCAAAGTGTCTGTCACTAGCCTTCAGCAAGTCTAATTACAGCAATTATATATATTCCAAAAATTAAACCCTTCTACTGCGATCCGTTTGTTGTCTTTACAAATTCTTTTCATGCGATACCTTCTCAGCCGGTTTATTAAACAAAAATTACTCCATGCAAAAAGTTAACGTTGCTTCGAAAAAAATAAGTACAATGGTGCAATCTTACCAATGACTAACATCCCTCTGCAAGGCAAATATTTTATGTTTTTGTAGTTGACAACCCAACATGATCAAATCAAACCGGCTGCAGGGCAAAACTGTCTTTCTTTCAATATAGATAAAGATATAGTAAGGCTTGATAACATCTCGTTAATCTAAGATGCAAACGGGACTCTATCGAGCCTCAAAAATAGACTATTGAACCTGTTGGCAAATTTATGTTAACCTGATTTGGCTTTTGATACATTTATATATATATATATATTTGTTTTCCAGACTGCACGGGAAGAAGTACTATCTTTCTTTCTTTCTTTCAATTCATCTATTGTGGGCATAAATTACACTAACTTACCCGCTCATAGTCGAGAGATTTTCCGCTACTCTTGCGAGGTTAGTTCTAACTTTCTATCACTGTCTTAAATATAGACTAAATAATACTTGTTTTCAAACTATATTAACAGCCATAGATCTGGGTAGTTTCACTCATATTAATCTTGATATGCCGCTATATTCATTTTTCATTTCTTGTTTTGACTGTAATTTATCTCCATTACGATGTTTTAGCTTTATAGTGATCACCAATTTCATTGGTATAGTATTTCTCTCATAGCGGCGCAGAACAAAGAAAGCCTTACTTCAAAAATCTTTCAACAGCTGACCGACCGAATATTCCGCCAATTTAACTAACACTGAGAATATCAATACGTTTGAGTACTCACTTAAAAGGGTTTTAGAGTATCCTTTGTGTACAATATCCTTCAAGCTTTAAAATGTTTCAACAAATAGGACTCAGTTGTTTTTGCATGCATGAATCAGTGATAGATATGGACTACGATGTTTGTTTGTTGTTTTTTTCTTTTTTGTCGTGCTTGGAGACTCGTTAGGGGCATTCTGGCAGCTAGCAGGCTAATGCAATATAATTATCATGTTCAAAAAAGCCGAAAAGCTTGTTCTCAAATGTTTTTTTTTTCTTTCTAATTTTGTGTTGTTTTATTATTGTATTTCCTCTCTTCTCTCTCTCTCTCTCTCTCTCTCTCCTTGCTTATCCATCCATCCATCCATTTTTCCTTTCTTCATCCCTTCTTTGTTTCTATATTCTTTTCTTCTTCATTTCCCACATTCCCAATTTTCAACTTCACGTAGTTATCACCACGGAAGTCAACGACAAAGCGAAACCTATGCTAAGGCTTTGATTTATCGCCTCCAAAATCTCTTGACTGCAATTTAAACCCACTAGATAAAGTCAGTGAGCCAAGAAGAGAATCTTTCTTGTGTTCGAATTAAAACACACTAGAAAAACATTGTCCAAAGAATGTCAACCTTGTGGGACTAAGTTCTAAGTGAAGCAGAGTGGATATATACAGTATCCATGCAGGCGAGCTCAGTCCTGTTTTTTGTACGAGTAGTTTTTCTTAGTTAACAAAAGTTGACAATCAACAGAATTAATTCCCTACGGAAGAAAAGGGACCTTATTTGTTTCCTTTTTTAATTACAGATACTTTATTAGTTCCTGTGTTCATCAAAATCAATTCCCTTTCTACTTGCAAGACGTAGTTTCTCTCTCTCTCTGCCGGCGAAAACCTTATATTTCGACTACACGTAAAGTTGATGATAAAGACGCAAATCAAAGATAGTATAGACAGAGCCTTGTTTTCGGCATTTTTCGATCAAAATTCATTAATATATAATTTGAAAACATTTGCCAAAATTTGTATCCTAAAAGAGATTGTTCTTTATTTTTCAAAGGAAATTCTAGTTTCTATCTCTGTGGACATTTAGTACCACGATCAGTTAAACTACATAGGGAGGTACAGAATTAATATCTTATCAAGCAAGATTTGAGAAAGTTGTTGTTACTCCGAATTAAACACGACCATCAAATACGAAAAATCAATGAACAAGTAGCTATACCGGAAGCTCACTTACCTATAGGGAAAAACAAGGTGTGGGTTCTCATGCCGAGTCGCCTATCAGTGCACGGTATAATGGAGGGTATAATATACAGTCTAGAGATATGATCGTTCACCAGATGCAGTTTTAGCGTTTATGAACTGTTAATATCGACAGCACACCTTTATATGTACATGTTATATACGGGTCCAGCCTTCCTGCCACAATTCCCTATCTTTTACGAATTTGAATACCAATTCAGTCCTTATATATATATATATTTGGTAATCGGATTGGTCCACAGATTTCCATGCGACTTTCAGCGAATTTTAGCGAATAATATAAACAAGACGTGATGGCATAAACGAAAATTAAAAATCTGTCAGCTTTGAGTTTTGAGCCGATTTTGTTAACTATACTAGAATTAGATATATAGATTGAACGTGTCTTTCAAGAAGTTATCAAATATATTCTATAATATCTCACCGGCAACGGCTGTAGCCGAATGGCTATTCCATTTCACCACTAGACAAAATAGGACCAATTATTCAGTCCTATATTCTTCAGTGTTCTAAGTATTTCTGTGATCTATATCGCACACAGACTACATTATTATAAATGTTCACTTCAATATATTTCTAAGCAATGTCTTGATGATAATAATCTAAAACCTAAACCATAAGAGGATTAAGTGCATTTTATCATTTTGTCTTATCCAGTTTGCATTAGAAAAGTCGATTTTTTCCTAATATTATAACAGAACCGGTTATTTAGTGGGGATTTGCGCAATTTTCTCATGGAGCGAATCTGATAAAGAAAGAATTCAACCAAATCCACTTTGGGGAGATCCCCAAACAGTCGAAGTCGTTTTAATTATGCTTCTTTATTTATCAGGGATCCTTTGCCCTATAGATTCAAACAAGATCAATGGTCGTGAACTCGGTCTTTTTCAAAGTCTAGCTTTTTTTCAATTCTTTTTCATAACTATGAAACAGCAAATATTTTGATATCTTCCTTGTTGCTTTGGACTTTATATTGACTGCACAGTTTCGGCTCATTATTTTATACGCCTTGATTGTCTGAAACTTGGAGACGGAGAGTAGAGACGAGGGCTTATCGAAATGGTGTTCCTTTGTGTGAAATTTCCCCAACATGCAGCACGAGACTAACACGACTAGTAGCGCCTAGCTTTTTAACCTCAACAATGAATTTTGTTGCAGCAATAACTAGTCATAAGACGTCTCCAGAAGTTTAGAACTTCTGACGTCTCGTTATCATCAAAACTTCAATTTCTCATCATTTTTCTAGTTCAATAACGAAAACTTTCTTATTAAATGACATCAGTATAATGTGACGTGACGGTCTTCTATTTTCACGGCATAAAAGTTTAATTTTATTTTCAAAATTAAATAAATCAACACACCATAAAACGTATTGCTAAAGACGGAGCAAACAAAGGGTTGATGCAAGAAGGCGCCGGACAGAGTTTAACTAACTATCACTCTAGTTTGATGTCTTGTAAATGAAGCACAGCAGGCCGTTGATCACAAAACTTCTTTTCCTTATAGAATGGCACTGATAGTTCCTCTCTCTCTTTTTCTATTTTTTTTCTCTTTTTTTTTCTTTCTTTCTTTCGGTTAAAGAGTCATCTGTCTTTCACGGGCTAAATATAATCTGCAGTACGTGCGCAACTAGCTAGCACCCAAAAGTGTTCATTTCGAATATTATCTATCTGTCACATCTTTAAGTGTTCATTCAGATAACCGCTACGACATCGACAAGGTCAGTTTTTTTGTGCTATTACATGCACATGTGATCATGAGCGATACACGTACACGTACCTGTATAATACATATTTATCTCAAGGATACCATATCATGGTAATAATATATGCCACTAGTCCGGCTGAGTATATGTTATTTGGAACTTAGATTAGAAAGCAATACTCGCAAGGCGAACGATATTCCGCATAGATTTCAAATTTAGATGGAAATTGAATTTAGGGTGTTGCACTTGATGGAGAGAAAAGCAAGACACAGTACAACTCTAAATTAGAAAACTCGAACAGTTTTATGGAATTGACCGAGATGGTTCACGCAATACTACAGCGCAGCGAGACACTCAAAGATGGGAGCCGAGAAAGCACAATATCAATTTCAGTATGTTTAAATTGTCAAAAACTGCGACAATATCGGAAAACAATGTTGTCATTGCTAGCGCTATTGATTACATGGGAATTTTTCATATATATTGCAAGAAACACATCTGTTTGCTGATTATTCTAGTTTTTGAGAATCATCAGTCGATCTATTCGTATTCTTATTCCCGGCTAAGAACTTTTAGTTTATGAGCTCGACTTGGTTGTGATCCGTCTCTGTCTCCTGTCGTAACTAACTTAGCAATAAATACTCTTGGTTGGCACTTATTAAAGGGGTTCCTCGAGCTGTCACGTGATGTCTATTCTACCACGTGATATCTCATATGCCCGAAGGCCGCTTTATATCAACTTGCGGCAAAATCGAAGTCGGAAAAATGCGCAGTTTATACATGAAATTGCGAGTGAGTCGAGGAAACCTTCCGGTGGCCTTACCGTTTCCAACGACGGCCTTGAAGACATTTCTAAGTTTGATTTCTCTTTACTTTTCATCATAGACTTCCGACACTAATGAAAACCAGTTTTGAGGAGCGAAGGATTCAGTTCCAGTGAAACTCGAGTTGTATTTAGTTTACTAACCATTAAGGATTTGTTTAATAAAATTATTTAAAACCCATACTTTTATTTGATTTTGAATTCGAGAGTTGTTTTTAGAATTATGGCAAAGTCCCAGTTCAGACGCTGCGTCCAATGCCAGGAGACATACAACATTAAGCTTGGTCTACATATACCTCTCAGTACTAAATCAGCAAGAGAATTAGAAAACAGACTCGACTCGACGTCTGAACTGGGCCTCAGGGATCTACCTATTAATTATACTTATAGGATTAATTATTTATTTCCCATTAGAATATTTATCATTTTGTTCTTCCGCAGTATATTACACCGAGGTAACACGTAAGAAGTGGAATTGACCTTTTTTGAGCATGCAAAAAATGTTGCATTGTGGTCTAGCTTGCACAACATAACTGCACGTACCAAAAATACGCCATCTTCACCACTCAGAAGAGTGATGAGAGTGGAATTATATGTTGCGTCACCACATACACTGGATGACCCTAACACTATTCAATGTTCACATGAGCTACCAAAGGAAGAAAAAAATGCCGCATGAAAGAACCGTGTCCTCCAGTGAACGGCGAGCTTTTCAACGGCATTATTTTCAAATAAGTGTTCAGTACAAACAGTACTATGTAAGTACAACGAATATTCGTACTAAACAGATGAAACAGTGGAAGAAAACAACACTATTTTGTACTAATTAGAAATTATTCTACGTCTAGCTGTTATTACTTTACCCCAGAATAAAACATCCCACATGGGATACACGAGGCTTCACTGTTAACTCAATGAAGCCATTCCATTAATTCCATTCACTGAAAATATTATATTATACTTTTTAGAAACATTTTGAGTAAGAGGTTGTGTGTGAGTTGACTTTCGAAATTCGCTTGGAAGATGACGGAATGGTTTCCAATTCGACTTGGAAACATTGTTTTCTTATCATCCAAGCGAATTCGAGAAAGATCCATTTGTTCAGTCTGTGTCCGTCAGTGTCTGTGTGTTGCGTCAGGGTCAGTGTGGTTAGATGAGAAACAGAAGGGGATAGACCATGGTTAACCGAAACAATTTGGAAACGAGAAAAATTTTGAAAAGAATAAATCGCTTTACCTTGGTTGAAATCGTCTCATTTTAGAAAACGTGGCACATTCTTAAGTATGATTTCTTTGTTAACGCGAGAAGACGCATGAATATGAATACAACTCAAAAAAGGAATCTTATTATCAAGAAGATGACACGTAATCTGAAATGGGAAAACTTTATTCCCAGATGACTATTCGCTTTTATTATGCAGCAGCCATATTGCGGTTGAGAACATCAGGTTTTCAATCCCTTGGCTCTCATTGCCCTTGCTTTGGGGCGTTTCAGAACGTTCCAAACAAACTAAGGTTTTTGTTCTTATGGGAATAAACATGGCTGCTGTGTGATAAAAGCTCATCGAATTGTTTTGAGGGAATTTTTATGTATGAAAATAATGTTGAATATTAATCTATTCAAATTGGACATCCTCCATGACACTAGGATCGACGTCACATCCATATAGCTTGTTCACTTGTTCGATGTTTCGTTTACTGAATCCGATTCGCTGACCAAACTTTCTTGTCGGATCTTCTTTGTCGATTAAAGTATCACCTCCATTTTTAGAGAATGCCGAGTTGTGGTAGTGAAGAACGGACTACAATTTAAAGCAACACGTAACAATGTTAAAGTGAATGAGAAATCTCAGTAAGGGACAGAAGAAATGCAATGGGGACAGCCGGGACAAGAATTATTTGTATTTCACTCATTATACTGCAGGAGCAGGAGCAGGAGCAGGAGCGGTAGCAGTAATAGCAGCAGCAGGAACAATAACAGCAGTAGTAGCACAGTGGTAGCAGTAGTAGTAGGAGCCACAGTAATAAAGTTTTCCATAATAATAACAATGACGATGATGATGATATACTTACATCAAAATCATATTCTATGCCAAAATCATTTACAAGGTATCTTGGATATTTCTTAAAATTGTGTTTCAGTCCTACGATTGAAAAAGAAAACCATTGATCAGACAATAAGTAAAAGATTGCATTTTGAATGTCACAATAACTGAAAGTGATGTTTTATACACGAACTTTAATGACGTCACATCTATAACAGAATTTTAAGTCTCTAAAAGTCATTTGACATTGTTATTTCCTTGAGAATAAGGATCTTGGTTTGAGTTGTATCCGAAATATTTATGTCTTCTCGATCGTGCGCAACCGTTAACAAAGAAATGACACTCTAAGGAATGACGCGTGGTCTTAAATGGAGAAACATTATAGCCCAAGGTAACCAGTTGAGCGGTGAATGACCGGCGCGGAAAGCATGAGACACAAGTACTAATCAATCATTTAAAAATATTCAATAAGGTAATCTAAGGTAAAACCTGTTAAATAGGTATTTTTTGCCCAGCTGATAACAAATGTTTTCATCTTTCAAGACAACGACAGCCGTCCGACCGCGCAAAGATTGGGCTAGACGAGGGCCAGCGGCAAAACAGTTAAAGGTACTGTGATTGGCTGAAACACAATTCACTGCTCAGCTGGAAAGAGTCGAAAGAGAGTGTGTTGCTTACTTCTCTTGATATTTCGCCAAACAACTTTAACAAATTTGTCTCTGTCAGGTCGGGACTGTTCGTGGATGAATCCAATACAGTGTAACATCTCGTGGATGACAGTACCCTTTCTCTCGCACCCATCACCTATGGATACCTTCTGTTTACCACCCTGTTTTCCAACACTGGAGTAACACCTATACACAATGAACACAACAAGAAAATATCAATGAAAATTTTCGTTATTCGTCTATAAATTACAAATGCATACTAAATCACTTTCTCAAAGCTCGATCTTTTGTTCTTTAGAAAATGAAATACGATTTTCAAGTACACGGTTTTAATACTCCCGCACTAACAAATAATATCGATTGTTTCTTCAGTGGGCTACCTGTGGTGTGTACATTAATGACCAAGAAAACATTCGCATTCCCATAGCCTGCGTTTCTATTGGTCAGCACCTTGTTCATTGGTGCTGACCAAGAGAAACGTAGGCTCTTGGAAAGACTGAGAGAGAGCCAAGTCCCCTCCTCCCTTCTTTATACACAGGAATCCCAAGCAGCCTAAGAGAGAAAAAGACTGAGAGAGAGCCAAGTCCCCTCCTCCTTTCTTTATACACAGGAACCCCAAACAGCCTTAGAGACTAAGTGAAAGCGATGCATACGGAGAAGGCTAACAAATAACAACGCATCGATTCTGGACCTACATGTACAAACAGTAAAACATGTTCTTACATGGATTTGTTGGAGAAGAAGTGTACATAATCATCATCTTCTTCTTCTTTGGGTCTAAACCTGATACACGTGTACTTGTCGAAATCCTCTATAGCTTCTCTTAATCGTTCTCGTTTGAGCGCATCTAAGATACGAAACAACACCGTCAAATGAAATGTATCATAAAATAGCCCACTTGCAGAGTCTGGCAGAGAAAAGATGAATTCAAGATTTCCATCCCCCCTCCCCTCCCCTCCCTCCTGGCTATGACCTAGCCTCGCAAAACAGACGTCCATTTTGCCTCTAGCCTAATCCCCCCCCATCCCCCTCCTCTAGGTTACAATAGGTGACCTTAAATAATCAAATAAATTCCTTTTCCCAAGACCTCATTAAACATGGATATACAGTACGAAATTCCTTACTAAAGTTCTCATCTATGGTGTAAGGTACTCGAACAAGCCCATCTTTCTTTTCCCACAAGTATTCCTTGTCGAACAGGGCATCTCTTTTAGTGTTCTCTTCCGTCAGGTGTGACCGGAAGTGGTCTGACATTACCATATCGCCTTCAAAAAGTTCTGAAATATCAAGAAAATTCCAAGAATCAAAAATATGTTTTTCATACAGGGAAAAAAAGAAACATCGGGAAATCTTGGATGCAATGCTGGCACAGTTAATAATCTAATAATCTCAAAAATAACGTTTTTCTATACTGTTTGAAATGGGCATTTCACGTTTGAATTTAGGATTCAAAGCTATCTCTTCTCATTTTAGATACTACATGTTTAACTTAAAGACCCATTGCCACTTTCCGTGATGCACCGCGGTAGTCAACGAATTTCGTGGTCCACGAAAATCCAAAGATTTATAGGAAACTTCCAGAATCCGTTTCCATCGTGACAATAGAGTAGGAAAAACACTTCTTTGTGGCTTCATGGATGATTTAAGTATTTACTTAGAACGCTGGAGTTTCTATTTTCATCTTCTGTGAAATTTTTATTAGATTTTTGGAGATATCAAAATAAACAAATCACGGTGCATCACGGTAAGTGGCAATGGGTCTTTAATGTTCAACTCTAATGTGTAATGTACGAACAATACCCCTTCACAGTTCTCTGCGCCATTTCGAAAGGTAGCCTTGCGAAGCGAAGCAGAAAGTGAGCTTGCAATGATAGACACAGGTGAATAATTTGTTTAAGGTGTTAAAACAAGGTCTCTATCAATGCAAGGTTACCTCATGTTTCACTTCGATGCGATGGCACAGCGACCAACCTTTCAAGGTGATTCAAGATGGCACAAGGAACCCTGTAAAAGACTATTAAATTCAAAGTGTCGCCCAGTAAGACATTTATCTTAATAACCACAATACTTACGTCCTGCTTTTGGCACATCACTTTCTGTCAATTTCTCTCCTTTCTGGGCGTTTTCTCTTCTCTTCAAAGCTTCTTGTTGCCTTTTATTCTTTGCTTCTTCTCTCAGTAGTGCCAGTCTGTCCTCCTCTGTTTCACGAACGGGTTTGCTGTCTGATTCTAAAGAAAAAAACATACAAAATATTAACTCGAAAAAAGTTGATGTTCACAAGTGCTGTTACTAGCAGCCCTAGCCGGTAGTTATAGCGCATGCTCTGAAAGGTGTTAATGGTCAAGATAATCAGCGTACCGTGCCGTGCCATGACTGAGCAAAACTGGGTCCAAGCATTTTGGATTGGCTCAGCATCCGCACCGCTTTAATGTAGTCATCCGAAATCTGTTCTTCAGACCAGCACTCGATTGACAAATAGATAGACCAAATCCATAACTTGCACCGAAACGATGTGAGGCTTAAGTTGCGAACAAAGGGATCTGGCATGACTCAAAGTAATCTGGCGTGACGAATCATGGCATATCTCTTTGTTCACAACTCAAGCCTCACATCAGTACAAGTTTTGGATTTGATCTATACGGTAAATAATCTGATGAGCGGGGGGCGTTTAAAATACTGGGGGTGGGGATTTAAAAGATAAGAAACGTTTAAAAGAGAGCAGCGTTTATTCTCAAACATACTAAATAACTAAATGCGACTGCACTGACTATCATGAGTAACATAGCTGAGTTAGCAAACTCCTTGATTAAACAAGAACTCAAATAAATAGACCTAATCCATGGTGTGGCAATTTTTTTTCAAATAGACCTGAAGCATGATAACATTTCATACCTCTAATACCACAATCCTTTTCAAACT